>CAUYPK010088349.1:0-40531 GCA_963574355.1 Loris lydekkerianus | reverse complement strand
CAAACCATTGATGTTTGTATCCCCATGATGGGTAAGACTGAAACTGCAAGAGCAGGCAACCTAAGACAGGGGCTATGTTTTTCCGCCATACAAAAAACAAAAGAGGGAATTGTTGGGCCCTGCCATGTGCCTGAGGCCTAGGGCAACTTCCCGAGCCTGACTAGAAGTAGATCCATCAAGCTACTTCCACGTAGCAATGACTCAGCAAGGCCCGGCCTGAAACTGCCTCTACCTAGTTACAGCCAATGCGGTACCATGCCATTGGCCCAACCCTGTCACGCATTCCCACCAGCAGTGTAGAAGTGTGCCCTTTCCTCCACATCCATGCCAACATTTCTGGTTTTGGGATTTTGTTATGTGGGCTACTCTTACTGGGGTTAGGTGGTATCTCAGATTATTTATTTATTAATTATTTATTTATTAATAAAATAAAATAAAATATAAATAAATAAATAAATAAATAAATAATAAGTAACAGAAGGAGTGAGCTTCTGAGCATTAGGAACTGTGTCTGCTGTGTCTCTGTCCCTCACCATTTCTCCTTCCTTGTTGCTAAATTGATGTTTGTTAAATTGTATTGTTGAATCGAGGCAGCAAATGTAACTATGGGGAAGAGACTGTCTCACCACCTTTCGAAAAAGAACGATATTAAAAAGCAGTGGAGACAATGGGCAGCCTTGTCTGATTTCTGATCTGAGTGGAAATGATTTCAACTTAACTCCATTCAATTTGATATTGGCTGAGGGTTTGCTGTAGATGGCCTCTATCAGTTTAAGAAATGTCTCTTCTATACCTATTTTCTTAAGTGTTCTGATCATAAAAGGATGCTGGCTATTATCAAAAGCTTTTTCTGCATCAATTGAGAGAATCATATGGTCTTGTTTTTTATTTTATTTATGTGATGTATTATATTTATAGATTTACATATATTGAACCATCCTTGAGACCCTGGGATAAAACCAACTTGGTCATGGTGTATAATTTGTTTGATATATTGCTGGATTGTGTTTGCTAACATCTTATTGAATATTTTTGCATCTATATTCATTAAACATATTGGTCTCTACTGCTTTTTAACATTGTAATGGCAGTCTTAGCCATCTCAATCAGGCAAGAAAAGACAATCAAGGGTACCCTAAAGGGTCAGAGGATATCAAACTTTCACTCTTTACAGATGATATGATTATATATCTGGAAAACCCCAGGGATTCAACTATAAAACTCTTAGAAGTGATCAAGGAATACAGCAGCGTCTCAGGTTACAAAATCAATACTCACAAATCTGTAGCCTTTATATATACCAACAATAGTCAAGATGAAAAAAACAAGTCAAGGACTCTATTCCTTTTATAGTAGTGCCAAAGAAGATGAAATATTTGGGAGTTTACCTAACAAAGGACATGAAAGATCTCTATAAAGAGAACTATGAAACTATGAGAAGAAGAAATAGCTGAAGATGTCAACAAATGGGAAAACATACCATGCTCATAGCTGGGAAGAATCAACATTGTTAAGATGTCCATACTACCAAAGTAATATACAATTTTAATGCGATCCCTATTAAAGCACCACTGTCATACTTTAAAGACCTCAAAAAAATAATACTTCATTTTATATGGAATCAGAAAAACCCTCAATTAGCCAAGACATTACTCAGAAATAAAAACAAATCAGGAAGAATCATGCTACCAGACCTCAGACTATACTATAAATTGATAGTGATCAAAACTGCATGGTACTGACACAAAAACAGAGAGGTAGATGTATGGAACAGAATAGAGAACCAAGAGATGAATCCAGCTACTTATCATCATTTGATCTTCCATAAGCCAATCAAGAACATTCAGTGGGGAAAAGATTCCTTATTTAACAATAGTGCTGGTTAAAATGGCTGGTGACCTGTAGAGGACTGAAACTGGGCGCACACTTTTCATTATTAACAAAGCTAGATTCTCACTGGATAAAAGATTTAAACTTAAGACCCAAAACTATAAACATACTAGAAGAAAGTGCAAGGAAAATACTTGAAGAAATCGGCCTGGGAGAATATTTTATGAACCCTTCCCCACCCCCAGGCAATTGAAGCAATACAAAAAATACACTACTGGGATCTGATCAAACTAAAAAGTTTCTGCACAGCCAAGAACACAGTAAGTAAAGCAATCAGCCCTCAGAATGGGAGACATTTGCAGGTTATGTCTCTGACAAAGGTTTAATACCCAGAATCTACATAGAACTCAAACATATTAGTAAGAAAAGAATAAGTGATCCCATCTCAGTGGGGGCAAAGGACTTGAAGAGAAACTTCTCTGAAGAAGACAGGCGCATGACTTACAGACACATGAAAAAATGCTCATTCTCTTTAATCATCAGAGAAATGCAAATCAGAACCACTTTGAGATATCATCTAACTCCAGTAAGATTAGCCCATATCACAAAATCACAAAACCATAGATGTTGGCATGGATGTGGAGAAAAGGGAACACTTCTGTATTGCTGGAGGGAATGTAAACTAATATGTTCCTTTTGGAAAGATGTGTGGAGATCACTTAGGGATCTAAAAATAGACCTGTCATTTGATCCTGCAATTCCTCTACTAGGTATATACTATACTATTCCTCTACTAGGTTTATACTATATTATATATCCAGAAGATCAAAAAAATCACTTTATAATAAGATATTTGCACCAGAACGTTTACTACAGCCCAATTCATAATTGCTAAGTCATGAAAGAAGCCGTGCCCATCGACCCATGAATGGATTAATAAATTGTGGTATATGTATGCCATGGAATATTATGCAGCCTTAAACTTTCATTACCTGTTTTATGTTTACCTGGATGGAGCTGGAACATATTCTTAGCAAAGTATCTCAAGAATGGAAGAAAATGTATCCAAGGTACTCAGCCCTACTATGAAATCAATTTATAAGCACCCATACTTCTATATGAAAGCTATAACCCAACTACATCCCAAGATGAAGGGGAAAAAAAGGAAGGGGAAGGGGTTGGGAAGGGGGGAGGAAGGGTGGAGGGAGGGTAGTTGGTAGGACCACACCTAAGGTGCATTTTACAAGGGTACATGTTAAATCTACTAAGTGTAAAACATAAATGTTTTAACACAATAAGAAAATGCGGTAAAGACTACGTTAACCAGTTTGATGAAAGTATTTCAAATTGTATATAACACCAGCACATTGTACCCCAAAATGGCATTAATGTACACAGCTACAATTTAATAAAAGAAAAAAAAAAAAAAGAAAGAAAGAAAGAGAATGATATCTGAGAACCAAGTTTTCTTGGTGCTTTACCCACCACAGCAAGTGTGACAAGTCTCAAAGTTCTTTACTATCCTACTTCCCTGTCTTGTATAATTATGATAGTCAAGGGAAAAAAAACCCCAAACCATGGGTTCATTTAGTTTTCCTACCCTGGCTTTCCCCTTCCCAAGACACTGTGTATAAAGGTGTTACTAACCCACGCACATGTATGTTTTGATCAGTTGTTGCAGGGGGTGAATGCAGCACTTAGCTCATCTTTCCCCCCAGCATCCATGTGACATGGGTAGGGATTGTTGGTTCCCAGAGAACTAGGAGGGTCAAGAAGATGAGATAAGTTTTCTAAGGCTCACAACTTTGAATGCCTAAGAGGGCAGGCAGGTAAGGCAAATTAACCTTGATTTCTAAGGTAAATGTGTAAAACTGGCTGTAAACCACAGATTTGTTAGAGAATTGGAAAGTATAAGCTCTGTCTGAATACATTCACCTCACATTTTTAAGGATGTTTTTAGTTGTGGGAACATATACATAACAAAATTTACCATCTTAACCATTGTTAAGTGTGAAGTTCAGTGGTATTAAATATATTCACGTTGTTGTGCAACCATCCCCACTATCCATCTCCAGAACTCTTTTCACTTGCACAACTGAAACACTGTACCCATTAAACACCCTCCCCTTCCCTTCTTCCCTCCCTCCTTGCTAACAACATTCTACTTTCTGTGTCTGTGAACCTTAGTACTTCAGGTACCTCATGTAAGTGGAATCATACAGTAGCTCTCCTTTTATAACTGGCTCATTTCATTTAACATAAAATCCTCAAGGTTCATTCACATAGCATGAGTCAGAATTTCCTTCCTTTTTGAAGGCTAAGATTTTACTTTATGCATAAACCACATTTTGTTTATTCGTTTGTTTGTCAGTGGAAACTTGGGTTGCTTCCACCTTTTAGTGATTGTAAATAACGCTGCTGTGAACATGAGTGTACCAACGTGTCTTTGACCTTCTGCTTCAATCTTTTGGGGGCACACCTAGAAATGGAATCTATAGACAGCAAGGCAATTCTACGTTTAACTGTTGGAGGAGCCACCATACTGTGTTCCACTGCAACTGCACCATTTAATATTTCCTCCAACAGTGCACAGGTTCCACATTCTTGCCAATACTTGCTGTTTTGTGTTTCTTTTTTTTAATTTTTGGTTATTGTGGACATCCTAACGAATGTATGAGGTGGTATCTCATTCTGCATTTCTCTAATAATTAGTGATGTTGAGCATCTTTTCATTTGTGTATATATATATATATATATATTTTTTTTTTTTTTTTTTTAAATAGAAATGACTATTTAAGTTCATGGGCTTTACACCAGTCTTTGAGCCAGATTATTTCTGCAGACCACTGGCTTATAACACCTGATCGTGCTCTTAGTGACAGAGCCAGGGAAAGGAGGCCATGGCTCTTAACACCTCTCATTTGACCCCTGCTCACTTTGTCCCACCATCTTACCTATAAGTTACCTTTTTATTTTTTCTTAATTTAAAAATTTTATTCTAAATTTGTTTTTGAATTTTTAGTGCATATAAATGGTACAAAATTTAAAAGGCAGAAAGGATCCCAGTGTAAAATAATTTTCCTTCCTTGTCCTGAACCCTGGCAACACACTACCCTTACCTTAAGGCAACTGTTCTCATCAGTGTTTTGTGTAGCCTTCCAGTTACTACAAAATACAGAGAGTTTTTCCCACTCACATGCTATTTCTTTTCCATAACAACATATCTCAGAGAATATTGCATACTAGCACTATGTCATTTTTTAAATTATAGCATAATATTCCATTTATGGATCTATACCATTTTGCATTTAGCATATCTCCTGTTCTTATAGTATTAGATTTTTTTATTAATCTTTTTCTTTAATAATCAGCACTGCATTTAATCAAGGGAGTGTAAGACAGATGACCATTACTTAGATTTGAAACTTGGTCAAGTTAACTGACTTATGTTTTAGATTCATAACTTTTAGATTAAAAGCCTTCACAGTTTTCTCATAGCCAAGGATTCTTCCCAAACCTTCTCCCTATAACAAGTTAAAAAAAAAATAAAGTCCTAAATTTCAAAACAAAAAACACCAAAGAAGATCCTTAGTTTATTACTTATGTACACTAGAAGATCCTTATGCATTGTCTGAAAACCATATCCTTACAGTAATCCTCATAGGTCCAGTATCCCTGGGAAACAACTGATTCCAACTAAGCAAGAACTTCCAGATAACACATCAGTTTTAGAACTGATTTTGTTGTATTGAAGTAATTTTGAGTGGAAATCTTCATGCAGTTCCCTGCTATATCAATATAATCTGCTGAATGTTGGCTGTCCTTTCCTTGTGTGTCGTTCCTCCTTGCTGATAGCTGAAGACTGATCCGTGCTCTGCCATAAATATTTGTTGAATGAATGAAGGGTTGACTAACTACATGAACAAGTGAATGAATAGATTCCTGTATTCCTTCCTTGAGTTTGTCTCTCTGCTTTTCATAGCTTTTATTTTTGTCTGCCTTCATGCTGTTGCCCTTTTTACATTCAGCACATTAGCCCGTTCTTACCCTCTGCAGCCCGAGAAGCCCAAGTGACTGAGCAGGTAAGACTGAGTTTAAAAATGAGGAGGAGGGCTGTGCCTGTGGCTCAAAGGAGTAGGGTGTCAACCCCTTTTGCTAGAGTAGGGCATCAATTCCTTTTGAACCAGGTGGCTGGTTCAAACCCAGCCCTGGCCAGAAACTGGGGAAAAAAAAAAAAAAAAAAAAAATGAGGAAGAAAAGGAGAGCTTTCTATGATTGAAGTTTATATAGCTTTAGTGCATAATCTTTCTAAAAGGTGTTTTTGGAATTTAAAGACTTATTTTGTTTCCATCCTGGTTCTTGTGTTCTGAATTGAGTTGTCAGTCAGCTGATTGCTAGGTTAAAAAGTTACTGCTATTTTGGCGGTGCCTTTGGCGAACCCGAACCCGGCCAAATTGCAACAAAAGATAGCTGGGCATTGTGGCAAACACGGCTAAGGCAAGACAATCGCCTAAGTCCAGGAGTTGGAGGTTGTTGTGAGCTGTGACGCCATGGCACTTTACCGAGGGTGATAAAGTGAGACTCTGTCTCTACAAAACAAAAAAAGTTACTGCTGTTTTGTAAGTCTATAGTCACCTTATATGATCATCATAATGCTGGGAAGTGTGGGACTATGTATCATAATGCTTGCCCATGGTAAGAAAATAGTATGTATTTATTGCTAGGCAAAGGAAAAGATCAGAGCAAGTTCCAATTGCCCTCAATGATAACTAAGGCATGGAGCAATTTCTAGTTATCTCATTTAGTCTTCATAGAAATCCAGTAAGATAAGCACTAATTTGATATTTATTTTATGGATGAGGAAATTGAGGCTTAGAGAGGCTTTCCACGGTGATATAAAGTTGCGAGCTTGACTGACAACCAGATCTGTCTGATTCTAGAGACAACAGTCATAACTGCTCTACTCCACTGACCCAAAAGGCTTTCAGCTTCATCAGGCAAAATAAACACAGATGAAACTAAGGCTTCTCATAATACTCCAGCTTGTGACCTGGCCCCTGGTACCTCCAGCCCATTCATCTTCCGCTCTTCCCTTCTGCTCTCTCCAGCCACACTAGGCACTTTTCTGTATCTGCAGCATGCTGAGTTACTCCTGCCTCAGGGCCTTTGCACTGGCCATTTCCTCTGCCTGGAACACTTTTCTTCCAGGTACACCCAGGGCTTCATTTTTCCTTTCATTCAATTCTATGCTTACATGAGAGAACTTTCCTGACCACTTTATCGAAAACTTTATAGTCCCCTGACACTATATCTAGCTTGCCCTGATTTATTTTCTTTATTTTATTATTAGCTGCCCAACTGAGGTCCAGGTATATTTAGTTTTTATTGTTTGTCTCTTTCACTCATTAGTAAATTCCAGGAAGCCACAGATTTTGTGTGTCTCCCAGTACCTAAAACAGTGCCTAGTACATAGTAGTACTTAATACATACCTGAACAATCCCATTATGATATGTTGGTGTTCTTCAGGATAATTGACATGTATTGGACAGCCACCCTGTGCCAGGCATTTTGCCAAATGCTTTACATTATAGTATCTTATATATTACTTTGCCACAGCTTTATGGGAGAGGTATATTATTTTATTTTCATTTTATAGACATAGATAAGGAAACCAAGTTCAGAGAGGTTGAATAACATGAGTCCAAGCAATTAGTGGGTGAGCCGGGATCTAGCCTGCACACGCCGACTTTCAGTCTATGCTCTTTCCCACTATGAATTACGTCCCAGGAGTCCATTCTGGTTGGGGTTATTTTTCTTGCAGAGCTATTATCTATGTCTCCAAAGCTTTTAGTGGCAAGTAGTTTCTCTTCCATTTTACACTGAAGGCAATTCAACAAGTTCTAAGAGGACAGAGAAGAAAACTGGTTCATGGGCTTTTAAACTCCAGTCTAATGCCCACATTGTGACCTCACAAATGTCAGGGCACAGGATGCCTGGTTGTCCAGGATCAGATTTTATCCAGGACTCTTCAGATTTTCTCACTTTTCCCAGCCATGACAGGTGGCTTATAAGGAAAGAATCGCCCTGTGAGCAGTAATGAAGAGAGTGGCCAGAGGAATGCCAAAGCGGAGAAGACTTCGTGTTCCTGCCCACCTTACTGACACAAGGAAAGCTTGTTCCTGGGGAGAAAGTTTTCCAAAGTATCTGATGATGTGGCAGCAGGTTTTTTTTCAAGTGCAGTTTTTATGACCTGGACCTGCTTTCCTCATACTGCTCTCATTGCTGGAAGTTACGTCATGTCCTTTGGAAGTGGAAAGTCAGTCCGTGATTCCCTTCTGTAGAATAATCACACTCAGAAAATAGAACCCGGAAGGTACTTGGACAAACCCACTCCATTCATTTTAGCTTGTTCTTGGGGGAAGGGGTAAAGGGAGACAGTTCTTTCATGCAAAATGAAAACAACTCAGAATTAATGTCAACTCTGTGTCTTATGAGGTCTGGGTTTTGGCATTTGTTCATTAAAAAGGCTTTTGTTGTTGTACAGTCAGCATTTCTTTCCTCCCTTCTGCCCCCAAACACCCCAAATTTCATGAAACAGGGTAGGGCATGTTCTGGAGGAGGACAGGTGGCTTTGAAAAGAGGACGTTGAGCTTGGTGCAGCATCATGCTTGTCCAGGTGGCAGCTGAGGAAAGCAAGCCTCAGCCTGCCCCTCTTCCCCAGGTGCCTAGCTTTGATGGGCAGCCAGGAGGACTCCAGGGAACCAGCATTTATTGGGTAATTCTCTGCTGCAGGCCACCTGCCAGTCCTCACACAGATTCCCAAGGTGGGCAACATTATCTACCATTCACATTTCTCACAAACATGAAAGAGAAACTCAGAAAGGTTGAAGATTAAGCTCAGGTCACACATGTAAGATTCACTTCTGTGTTTAAAAGCCTTAGTGGATCTTTCATATCTTTGCAAAAAGAAAGAAATCCAGACTTCCTTCCAGGGCCCTTCATACCTTACTTCCCAGCCCCTCTGCCACCTGCATCTGGACCTTGGTTGGGCAGAACCGCCTAGGCCTCCTTGAACATGGCGGCCTTGTCCTGCCCTGGTGCTTCGTATCTGTTCTTGTTTCCACCCCCAGTACCATCCCTGTGGGCACCTGGCAAGAGTCTGCTCATTTCTTCAAATTCTGTTCAGGTGTGGCTTCCTCCTCATCCTGACCCTCTTGAGAGTCTGCCAGCACCCCGTGTTTCGGGTATATCTTCCTTGATGTTACAAGCCACCATGAACACCGATCTGACTGTTTGTTTCCAGGCTAACACTCTCCAGTGGCTTGCCATGGTCACAGAATTAAGGTCTAAAGTCTGACTGGAAGCATGGTATCTGGTACTCGACTCTCTTGCTATGAAGTACCTTCCCCAACATTTTTTTCTATTATACAAGTGCCTTGTCTAATTTGGTAGCCCACTAGCCCCATGTGGCTTTTTACATTTGAAGTAATTAAAGTTAAATAAAATTGGTTCTTTAGTCTCATTGGCCACATCTCAAGTACTCAACAGTCACACATGGCTAATGGCTGAGATGTTAGTGCATTTTATTTCGCATATTTTGCAATATGATGTTATGGCATACATATAGACAGCTAAAAGTTTACTACATAGTGAGGCAAATGAACATATCCATCAACTCAGGTAATTACCTTTTTTTTTTTTTTTTTTTTTTTTTTTTAGCAAGAGCAGCTAAAATCTACTCCTAGTGTGAATCCCTGAACAGTAAAATTTGTTTACCTATAATCATGCTGTCCATTAGATTGCTAGACTTGTTCATTCCATATATCTTACATATATTGACAGAGCAGGTTCATAGAACCTTGCAGGAAGTTCTGCTGGACAATAATGCCAGCAGGTGGAGCCATCTATGCCCACTTCTAGCACCAGTTTTGACATGTTGATAGGATTGGAACAGCCTGGGCCTCTGGGCCTTTCTGTTCCCTCTGTTTGGACTTCCCTTTCAACTCTGCGTCCCCCCCCCCCCCCATCAGTTTTTCATATCTCTCAGACTGTGTGTCCTCCAGGCAACTTTCCATCGACTGGGTGAGGTGCCCCTCCTGTGTTCTTCCAGTAGCTTCCTCTGCCAGCACTCACTGGACCTTCCTGGGCACTCACTGGACCTAAACTGGAGAGATCTCAAGGCAAGGACCCTGGGCCTTTTTCCTGTTTTTCTTGTCCTGTTTGCTCCTAATTGGCTGGACTGTGCTACCTTTTCAGCACTGAAACCTAATGCCTAGCATAAGAATTAATTTGTAATAGACACTCAGCAAAAACTTGCTACCTGAATGAGGGAGTGACTGAATGTGGGGGGAGCAGTAACACAACCTCGGGAAAGCCCAGAGCCGCAAAACTTGACATCCACCCAGACAACAAAGTGTGTTACTAGAACACATGTTTCTTCTCTTCTTACTCTGCCTCCTCCTTTTTTTGCATTTTTGGATATTTTTCTCCTGTTTACCATAGAATAGGAAGATGATACAGCAGAGTGTCAAGGAAAATCATACAAGTTACCCATCATCTCAACACTGAGAGATGACAATTTTCCAGAATCTTCCTTTGTAATAGTATTATTAACTCTTTCTCAGTATTCATTATTTAGTTTTGATGTGGTTTGACAAAGCTATAAGTTGCACTTAGCAGATAGGACAAGCAACAGCTGGGTAGCTGTGCCTGGAGAACCCTTCCAACACTAGAGCACTGCTAGGTTGTTCTCTGAAGGGAACCATTCTCTGTAGGACTGCTACTAATTTGTGCAGAAAATGGCCCTTCCTAGTTTCTTGGCCTCTCCCCTCCAAAAAAAAAAAGATGCAGAAAGGGAGATTTGGAAGAATATTGATTCTTATTGATATTGATTTATTATCTTATTGATAATAAGATAGTAAATAAATATGTTATTTATTATCTCATTGATATCAATTTGGTTCTTATAATATGGATTTATAAAAACTAGTCAGCAGCTCAATAGAATAGCAATGCTTGACTTTGTCATAGAAAACCACACAGGTTATCTTTCATTATCCCTCTAGGTCGATTTTCCACCTGTCTCTGTCCTGCTTTGAACACTGGGAGTCCCATCATTTATGGAACACATCACCCCACTCTCTTGCTCTCTGGGTTCTATTGAGTTTGATAAACAGAAGGCACCAGCCCAGAGAGCAGAGGGGAGGAAGAGAGAAAACCCTGGATCTTTACTCTCTTGTTCCTTGTCCCCATGGTTATAATAACAGCTGCATCTTCAACCATAACTCCTGATAGAAATTCCTTGCCCATGTATACAAGCTCATGCTAGGTTCCAATAGTAATATACCCCTCCCCTTTGACCCTTCAGGCCTAGGGTTGGCAACTGCATCTTATTCCAGATAGCTCCTAGATGTTTCACAATTCTTTGTGTTTTCATAACCCTGTGCACGTTTCTGTAGAAAGTCCCTTCCTAAAACTCTCTTTAATTAATCTTTTGAGTATATCATTTGTTTCCTCCTGGATCCCTGACTAATATAAAGTCAAATTCTGCACCATCTTCTTTGGGGACCTACATGCTCCCCAACTTAATGTAGCAATTGGCTTTTGTGGACAAGACACTGCAGATCAGGGGCTGGCTGGTAAGCGATGGAGGGGACAGCAAAGTCTGTCCACTTCCTGTCTCTATAAATAAAGTTTTATTGGACCCCAGCCATGCGCATTTATTTATGTATTTTGTATGCTACAATAGCAGAGTAATTGTGACAAAGTCTAAAATATTTACCAGCTGGACCTTTAAAGAAATAGTTTGCCACTCCCTGCTGTGGAACCGTGCATGCTTCCTTTAGACTTCATCCATGACTTATGTCTAAAAGTCACACAGCTATTTCTCATGCTGACCTTTCTGTTGATCCAGTGCTATGAAGAAAAAATTTTATTGACCATAAGATCATAAGCTATGGTACCAGACAGACCTGGGTTCAAGTGTCAGCTGTGACATTGGGCAAGTTTTTAGAGTTCTCTAAGCCAAACTCATGCTCTTAATCTGGAAAAAGGAAATAATAATACTACTTCTCTCCCTGGTAGACTTGTAATGAGGAATGAATAAGAGGTATCTAAAATGCTTAACTCAGTGCCTGGTGCATAGTGAATGCTTTGAAATTATTAGCTCTCTATGCACCAAGCTGTGTGCTAAGAGCTAGGAATACAGAGGTGTGTAAGATACAGTCTTTTGCTTTAGGGATATGATGAGGGAGAGAGATGTCTTCCCTGTGCCAATTATCTCATGTCCCATATGGGACTGTGGCCTGAACCCTCCCCACCCATCCTCTACTCCTTTTCAACCCCCCAAAGCTGGCTTTTCTAGGCCCATTTTTGCAAATTGTAAAACCTCATGTTTGGGGGAATGGCCTTCAATATTGCCACTGCCCCACTGTCATCCAATCAGGCGGTAGTGCCCCTGCTGTGGTAAAGGTGATTTGTGTTCTATTTGAAGGTTATCACTTCCAGGCCACACAGTTCCATGTGTTCAAATGGGAGGATGCTGCCACTATAGAATGTTCTTCTATCTGCCTCATTGACCTGAGATCTCATAATTCATCTGCAGCCGCATCTTCCATACCCGAAACATCATCGGAATATCTCCGCATACTTATTGGCATTCCGTAGGAGCCTTAGTGACAATGCTGAACTGATGGAAGGGTCTTATGCATCATGAATATGAATATCATTATTCAAATTATTCTGGTAGTTGTTGAAGATAAAAGGAAACGTTTTATTTTGTGTTCATTAAACACTAGAGGGTATGTTCCCCTGGCTGCCAACTCATTACGCCTGTTATGGTTAATAGGAGTTAAATTCCAACATCACATCAAGGGGGAGAAATGATCCCTCAAGTGTTTGGAAATTCCTTTCTCCAAATTGCAGATCAAAGCTAGGTTATGAACTTCTACGCTGTCTTGCTAATGGATTAGACTAACTGCATTATTTGAATTTTTTTCTCCAAACACTAACTTTCCCTAAGTAGAGATGATTATAGAAATTTTGCAAGCATGAGAAATTGTAAGGTCTACCAGAGCCAGTCACATTAAGGGTTTTCCCTCCAGGGGTAAAAAACTAACATTGCATAAATGTATCTTATATAGCAGGAGCTTTATCTATGCTATCTCACTTACAAAACCTCAATGAGATGTCTTATACATAAGGAAATCGAGGCCCAGGATGGTTTCTACCTACCCAACAATCACCCAGCTGATAGGTGCTCCAGGCAACAAACGCAGGGCTTTGTGTTTTAAAAACATGTTAATCCTGGGTGGTGCTTGTGGCTCAAAGGAGTAGAGTGCCAGCCTCATAAACCAGAGGTGGTGGGTTCAAATCCAGCCCAGACCAAAAAAAAAAAAAGTTAATCCATTGTTTTGGGCCATATCCCAAGAATCTGCCAATAGCCTACTCCGTGACAAGTGTTATGTCTGAATCTAGAGTAGATATATAAGAAGAGCAAAAACTGAGCTAACCAAATTGCCAGAGAGGTGTGAGTGATTCACATGAATCCATACAAGCTATCTGAGGATATGGGGTTTCCCTGTTCCATAAATCTGCTGAGGAGAAAATGAATCCGTGCTAGGGAGCTGTGAGTGAATAACAAGGAAAGTGCCCCTTCATGTGACTTGGGAAGGGAAAGGACATGTCAGAAGGGAGGGAATGTGGGCAGGAAAGTTTCTGGGCTGTGACCTCAGCATGCTTGTGGGATGGGAGACTCCACCCTGTCACCACACTGTAGAGGAGGCTTCTAGTGACTTCTGGAAGGAAATAAATCTTACAAAGCTCAGCCCCATGCAGGTTTTCATAGCATTTAAGACAAAATGTTTCTATTGCAGCATAAGACCTATTTTCTTGTAGCTACTGAAGATGGAGGAGAAAACGAGTCCCTGTCCTCTTCATATCTTCTCTTCCTGTGACTGCTTCTGGGCCCTTAATAAAACAGCCTGGCTCTGGACCTTCCTCCTAGGACCCGTTTTCCAGGTCTGGGTAATAGTGTGTGTTGTTCCTCTTTGTGCTCTCTTTGGCTTGGCTCTGTCTGGAGTGAAATGTGGGGCCCAGGAGGAAATGGAAATGGATCTGCTAAGCAACGCTCGGAGAGACAGACAACTCTGCTGAGACCACACCTGGAAGGCTGTGCTCAGCTCTGAGCACCTAATTACCAGCCAGGTACAGACAAATGGGGTGAGTGTTAGGGGAAAAGCAACAAGAATGATGGGAAAGGACAACTTGATTTATGAAGAAAGATTAAAAGAGCTGACTAGGTAGAGCTCAGTAAATGATGATCTGGAGGAACTTGGGGACCATCCACTTACAGCTGAAGGTTGTAAACAGTCAGCAGAAGAATTATTTTGGCTAGAGCTAAGAAATATAAGAAAGAGGTAATGAAAAGAAATTTATAATAATAATGGACTGCAATTTTATACCTATTCCTAACCCAAGAAACCTTAAAACATTTTATGGTTAAGTATAATGTGCGTGCTACAATGAGGTGTATTTAGACCATAAAGTGGTTTGTAATTTAGACAGAGCCTTGCAAAAAATAACATTTAGTGGGAGGGTAATGGGCACTTTGTGTATAATGTGCAGGGGCCTGGCTTTGTTTTGCTTGCTGCCCACTCACGCATGGTGTAGGTGGAGAACGGTTTTGCTTTGTATAAATGAGATTATTTCCAGAGTTTGCTGCTGCCCTGTTCAGTGGCACACACAATTCAACCCCCATTTTACAGAAAAAAAGTAGAAGGATCTTCACAGTCAGTGAAATATGGGCCTGAAAAAACAGTAGAAGGCTTCAGTGGTGTAGCCCTTAGTGCAGTCTCAGGTTTTCAACCAGCTGATTATCTTAGTCTGTTCAGGCTGCTATAACAAAATACCACAGATGAGGTGGCTTATAGACAATAGAATCTTATTTCTCAGAGTTGTGGAGGCTGGAAAGTCTAAAATCAAGATGCCACCAGTTTTGGTCCATGGACTGACTCATAGATAGCACCTTCCTTCCAGGTCCTCACGTGGTGGAAGAGCAAAGGAGTTCCCTGGGGCCTCTTTTATTTTTATTTTTTTAATTATTTTTTATTAAATCATAACTTTGTACATTGATGCATTTATGGGGTTCAGGGTACTGCTTCAATATACAATGTGAAATTCTTACACTGAACTAAGGAACAACTGGGACCTCTTTTAAAAGGGCACAAATCCCATTCATAAGGGGTCCACCCTCATGATCTACTTACTTCCCAAAGGCCCCACCTCCTAATATCATCATTGTGGGGATTAGGATTTTAATATATGAGTTTTGGAGGGATATAAACATTTTGACCAGAGTGCTCACAATACAGGTGGCATTGCAGCCAGATCTGCCATATCTTTACTCTGTTCTAGTTCAGACTGTGGAAAAATAAGCAAGTAAAACTTCAGTCTCTTACGTCAAATGGAAACAAGAACTCTCATTTAGGGCTTGGAATCAATATTTAGGGTTTTCCTGGTTCTCCCCTTTCTCTGGACCTCAGCATTCTTAATAGTCTCTCAGGAGGCAAATTTTTGTCCCTTTTCTGATTAGAATACTGGCGGGGGGCTGGGGGTGGGGGAGTGGGGGGGGGGGATGAGCATTTGTATTTTGCTGTGTCCTCTCCTTGGAAAGTTCCTTCCTCAAACATCCACATTGCTTACTTCCTTGCTTCATTCAGATTATGCTCAAATGCCAACTTGCTAGACAGACTGTACCTGGTCACCCTGCCTAAAAAAGCAGCACCCTCTCCTCTCAACCACTCATTCATCTTTACTTTTTAAGCATATTATGCCAACTTAAATATCAAACACAGAGAGGTTCTCTAAAAGTAGACATTTAAAAGGCTGTAGAGTGCTTGAATTCAGGAGTTTGAAATTAATCTGAGCAAGAGTGAGACCCCATCTCTACTAAAAATAGAAAAACTAGCCAGGCATTATGACAGACACCTATAGTTCCAGCTATTTGGAAATCTGAGGCAAGCCCAGGAGTTTGAGGTTGTTGTGAACTATGAAGCCACAGCACTCTACCCAGGCCAACAGAGTGACACTCAGTCTCAAAAAACAAACAAACAAACAAAAAAACAAAAAACAAAAAACCAAAAAACAGAAAAAAAGAAAGAATAAAGAAAGAAAAGACATTTATTTGGAGGTAAGACATTGCGATGGAAATATGCATGCTATAGTAAACTATCTGTATATTCAGGAGGTAAAGGTGGACAAAGGTTTTAAAGGGAAAAATGAAGATTGTGCAATTGTTTTGAAATGTTTATCCTTGGCTACAAAGATCAATAACAAGGGTGATACCAGTCCAAAGCTGGACAGGCAGTGGCTGGGCAGATGTCCTTGCAGAAGTATTTATTGTGTAAGTTTGCGATGGCCTGGGCGCAAGGATGTGGCTTTTGTAGCCTTTTGCAATAGATTCTGTTATCAGGCACACGTGTGAAAACCTGTCTTCCTGCCCTTCCCCAGTGCTGTCTGTCGGTGCTTTTTTAGTGATTCCATTCTGATTCTGACAACTTTCAGACTTATGGATACTGCAGATTATAATTGCATATTCATATTACGTTAATGCTTTTCTTCTGTCCCCTGTGACTTGAGCGTAAGCTCCTGAAGGACAGGGACTTTGTTCGTTCGCTGCTGTATCACCCGCACCTACATCACTTCCTGGATCTTCACAGCATATGTTCAGTGAACGTTAACACAGTGAATTTTTCTGATGGACCTTGGGTTTCTCAGATTAAGAAACTTTGTAGATTGCGTGTGTGGTTTATATCTGCAGTGTATTTTTAATCTCTCAAAGTTCTCACCTTTTGAATAGTCCTGCAGTATATACTAGGCAGTTCCTCTCTGTACATTTATCCAGTTTACAGACAGGAACTGAGGGACAGAATGATACCCTGAGAAAAACTTACATGGCAGGAGCCAGATTTAAATCCAGAGCTCCTGAGTTCTAAGAGCTGTCCTTGGTCCTTGGACATCCCCTACCAGAGTCCAAGTTTTATGTCCATAAGCTTGTTGCCTCCCACACTGAATGAACTTGTAGAAAGCTGTAAAGGGATTAGAAAGAAACAGTTCATTGCGGAATTGGAAATGTGTATAAAGTAATGATCTCATTATAGGAAAATCTATAAATCTGGGCCAACTCCCCTCTGCCTCTAATTACAGGTACCTGAAGTCTCTGGCACAGGCTGTTTGCACAATATATGCTTCAACTGGCTGCGAGCTCTGCTGTTCCAAGTAACCGGGAGAGCGGAAGAGGTGCTTTGCCACTGTGCTTTCTCTGCCTTCCATCTGGTTAAGATTTTTAATGGCCACATATATGGCTGCTAATGTGTTTTCCAACCTAAGTTGTCAAGGATTGTCTTCAATTTGCAATTTGCTGAGGCACTAAGAGGATTCAGAGGCTTCCCCCTCCAGTTCCTCTATTGGTTGGTGTCAGCATCATTTTTATTTTTGTCATTAATACAGAGTCAACAATATGCCAGAAAGCAATATTGGGACCCGTAGGAGGCAGACACAGCCCTTGGCTGGAGGCTTTGCAAGAAAGTTTTAGCAGGAAATTGGAGACGCTAAGCCACGTTTGACAACTGTTGTTGTTCTGGGAAATGAGGTCATAACGTGCTCGTGACTGTGTGGGGAGCCTCTGGAACCACTTATTTTCAGTAACAGGGAGTTTGGGGTAATCAATTGACAAAGGAGAATCCAGGATAGTCCAGTCACAGGAAAAAGACCTCCAAAAAGGTTTTGAGGCCAGTGTGAAGGGAGAACATTTGGGGCTGCCTGTGTTTCTCCCATAAACTGAGAGCCACCTTGCACATTCAGAACTGAGGCCTGGCTTTGTTTCGGCGGGTAGCTTGACTCTGCCCAACAGCTCTGGGAGTAAGGCCAGCCTTTTGAGCCCCTCTTTTGACTGTGAATCACAGAAAAAAAATGACAAAAGAAGAAACATTCTGCAGCCTACTGACTTCCCTTAAGTCAAATAATTTTGCAATTATTCCTTTTCTTTGAGAACCCCTCCCATCTCCTTATAGATGCAGATGCCATGTGAGAAGGTCAAATTAGAAATATAAAAAGAGAAAAACTAAGTGCCAGTTACAAAGTCCCTTTCTTGAAAGAAAGCCCATGTCAGACACTCTGCAGACTTCCCAGACTAGGTGGGTAATGATTAAGTGACTCTTCTTTCTTTTTAATCAAAGTTTTCTTTTTGTTTGTTTGTTTTTTTGTTTTTTTTTTTTTTCATTTTGGTTCTTCCCCTGACAGTGAGGAGAGTTCATTAAGTCAGCAAACAAAGGGAGCACATTTGGGCAATTTGCTTTAGAAGGGAGAGAGTGGGTTCATTTGCTGTGATTCTATATTTTGTGGGGGTGGGGGTGGGGTGAAGTTATACAGATAAGATAGATTTATTTTGGCTCCTGAAATGGTGAATGACATTGTCTGAAAACACAAACATCAGAATGAATTTGAGGCACTGCAGGTGCCTCAGGGAAAGGTCTGAAGCTGCTCTGGCCCTGCGTAGAGGTGAGATGCAGACCACAGGGGTCTCAGAAAGAGAATTTCTGCCTCCATTTGTAGGAAAATTATATTCGACTTGTATGTCAGATGTTATGGTTATTTGTCTATTCTGAACATGCCCAGGAAATAAATAAGGCCAGAGTATGTGTGCAAAGCTTTTGACCAATGGGTAGGTTGATAATATTAATTGAGTTGGGTTTATGTGATTTTTTGTCTGTGAAATGATTTTTTAATTTAATTTTATTTTGATTGACAAATAGTATTGTATATGTTGATGGGGTACAATGTGGTATTTTGAGATGTTTACATGGTGGAAAGATTAAATCAAGCTAATTAACCTTTCCCTCACCTCACATACTTATCAATTGAAAATGACTTTTTGGAGGGTATCTCTATCAAGCCTTAATTTAGAAATGTGTAAAGGTTTTTTGTGCAGTAAATGAGACTTTAATTTTAATGTAAAACCCTAAAGATGGGGAAGACTGTATGAAGCTATGAGAAAATATTTTTGAATCTGGTAAATCTGACTTAAATCCTGACTCTGCTTCTGCTGAGTTGCTGAAACTTTATGCAAGTTGTTTTTAAAACATTCAGCTTCAGTTGCTTCATGTATAAAAAATAATAGCACCTCCCTCACCCCAAGAATTCAGTAAAATGACAGACATCAGACTCCTGGCATACAGAGCACACTCAATTGACTTTAGTCTCCTACCCTCTGTCCCCTTAAAGGCGTATCTGATGATACACACAGTGCAAGTTATTGGAGAAGGCCTCATCTGGTCTCTCAGTTACAGCTGCTGACTATCTCTGCAGACACCCCCTCTCATCAGGTCTCTCAGTTACAGCTGCTGACTGTCTCTGTAGACTCCCCATCTCATCAGGTCTCTCAGCTACAGCTGCTGACTGTCTCTGCAGACACCCCCTCTCATCAGGTCTCTCAGTTACAGCTGCTAACTGTCTCTGCAGACACACCCTCTCATCTGGTCTCTCAGTTACAGGTGCTGACTGTCTCTGCAGACACACCCTCTCATCAGGTCTCTCAGTTACAGCTGCTGACTATCTCTGCAGACACCCCCTCTCATCAGGTCTCTCACTTACAGCTGCTGACTGTCTCTGCAGACACCCCATCTCATCTGGTCTCTCAGTTACAGCTGCTGACTATCTCTGCAGACACCCCCTCATCAGGTCTCTCACTTACAGGTGCTGACTGTCTCTGCAGACACCCCATCTCCTCTGGTCTCTCAGTTACAGCTGCTGACTGTCTCTGCAGACACCCCCTCTCATCACACCCTCTCATCAGGTCTCTCAGTTATAGCTGCTGACTGTCTCCGTAGACACACCCTCTCATCAGGTCTCTCAGTTACAGGTGCTGACTGTCTCTGCAGACACACCCTCTCATCTGGTCTCTCAGTTATAGCTGCTGACTGTCTCTGCAGACACCCCCTCTCATCAGGTCTCTCAGTTACAGGTGCTGACTGTCTCTGCAGACACACCCTCTCATCTGGTCTCTGAGTTACAGCTGCTGACTGTCTCTGCAGACACACCCTCTCATCAGGTGTCTCAGTTACAGCTGCTGACTCTCTCTGCAGACACCTGCTCTCCAAGATCAACCCAGGGCCAAGTGAAGCTTTTCCCAGAAGTTCCGCACCACACACCAGCTTCATTTTATGTCCGAGCCCTTTAATTCTTTATTCCTCTTCAGGGATGCTGTGTGCTTCTGGGGAAGTCCGAGCGGCCTGGGAGAGCATATCTGTGTTTTCTGCCTGGGTAGGAGCCGTTAGCCGCCTCTGTGTTCCCAGGTGGAGGGAGGTGCAGGGGACCCCCCTGCATTCACCGGCCTGCAGCAGAAAGCCTGCTTGGGCGGGGACGGTCCACAGACTGGACCGCTGACGCGTGCGCAGTTCACGTCCTGTCTTCCCTTGTGATTCTGCTGAGCAGGGATTCCCTCCTGACTTAGAAGGACACGCGCTGGTGATCTCTTGCAAAGAAGGGAAAACCTTGCTTTCCACTTTCTCCTGCTTCCTCTTCCATTCTTTCAGATTCTCCTATAGATTTTCTCCCCCCCAAACCCAAGTTTTTTTTTTTTTTTTTTTTAAATATACAAGTGGGAAAAATCATTTCCCTCAGGCTAGCAGCCTCCATCATCCTTAAAATTGCTGAGATGCCCTGCCTGGTTTAAAGATCATGCAGAAGCACCACAAACACAGACTCAGGACTGTTTCTTAGGAGGCTTCTTGGTTGTGGAAGGCGGGATGGGTGGTTCAGGAGTGGGAGGAATGTGGGAGCCAGGCGCTGGGGCAGGAGGTGGGGAGGACTCACAGCTAGTAGGGAGGGTGGGGTCACTGCATGGGGAAGAGGATTGGGGAGAGGGGGAAGAGGAAAGACAATGGTTGGGGAACCCTGCTTGCTCTCACCTGTACAATGCAATCTCTTCTCCTCCTCCTTATGGCACTTTTAGACAAGACATTTGTTCCAAAGCTTTGGAAAGACACCGAGACGTGCCTTAAATAAAATAGTCCAGCTACTAATAAACTGAAGGGCTGGGAGTAGTGGTTACGTGTTTAATGCACTCTACTCACTGACCAAACATTTCACATTCATTTGCTCACTTAAGTCTTGCAACAACTTTACATTTATCTCCATCTCACAGAGGAAGAAATGGAAGGCTTAGTTTGGAAATGCGTAAAGTCCCACAGCTGTGAAGTCATGAAGCCGGGTGGGTGGAAGCCCAGTCTGTCTGGCTCTGGAGTGCAGGCTTTCCCCTGCCTTCCTGAAACTCTCTCCTCCTTGGCTATAGAGCCTGCTGTGTCTTTGAAAGGTAGCTGTACTCATGGCTGTACCATCAATGCTGCGCTATGGCCTTGGGAATTCCCCTGCCGCCCAGTTTAGCACCCAGGGGGTGCTTGCTGCTGTTTGTGGACTGGGTGAGCAGCGTCAGTGGCATGCGCCATGCCAATCTACAAAATGCACCTGTGCTGAGCAAGTGGGTGAGGGTCAATCCTCTTTGGCTTTAAATTCAAGAGCCTTCGTGAGAATGTAATTCTGGATTCATAGTTACTCTCTCAAGTGAAGAATTCCACGGATTAATTATGTCTCAGGAGGCTCTGATGGCCCAGAGAAGTGCTCATTCACTCAAAACTTGGAAAATGAACATGAGCAAAGAAAATCAGCAAATCCAAGACATGGTCAAGTGGAGGGATGGATGCATAATTGTTATTCGGAGAGTAAGGCATCCCCCAGGGTATGCTTCAGATATCTTTTTGATGGATTTAGAAGAAATCCAACTCACCTATCAATAAAACCAGGGCAACAGAGGACACAGAGTGGGGAGAACAGGTGCGGTCCATCACGGCACAACTCTCATGTTCTGTAATTAAGGGCAGAGTTGGGGAGAGATGAATAGTACAAACTCAACACTGGAAGGAACTTTGAAAAGTCATTGAATCAGTCCCCCTAAATCATCTGAGGCAAGCTCATTTTATTTTGAAAGACCCCGGGGAAAGACTTTGCAACCTCTTTTTTTGGCAGAGCCCAGGCAGTGTTAACAATCCTCTCTGGCTGGAAGGTGAATCCCCCTAACTCATCACCTGCCACAGCAAACACGCACTGATGGAGTCTATCTATTTAGTAAGGATTTACGTGCTTAGTCTACCTTAAAGTGTATCCAGTGATGGCACACGACCTGCTTCCGACATGGGCATGAGGGAATCCGCTGACGGAGCTGGCTCCGAGATTAGGAAAAGAGAATGTTTTAAAAAACCTGAGTGCTATGGGATAGGCTGCTCTGGAGAAAGACAGAGGGTGGCCTCAGGGGTATGACAGCCTGGGATGGCTGACCACAATTGGGACAAGATAAGTGGCAGAGAATAGAGAGGCCAAGGGTCTACAGGGGGCCCAGAGTGAAAGAATCACTAAATCACTTTGAAGCAGTTTAGGGAAAGAGAAAAACTAGTGGTAGGTGTGTTCTGACCTAAGAGAAGATCTGAGGAAGGACTGGTGGTGGCACAAAGGGTCATTAGGGAGTATGAGAATCCACGTGGGGAAGCTCGTGTAACATCTACTGTCGTTCCAATGGTGGATGGGCAAAAGACATTTAAAAGGCAAGTCCAGATGGTAGCAGGAAGGAGGGACCTATTCCAGAAAGGTAGGATTTGTGGTTCTGATGGTGACAGAGGCTAAGGAGGAAGCCTGCCATGGGCAGAGGCACTGGGGTAGCCAGGATGGGACGGAGGCTACAAGGAGAAAACCAGGCTCACTACCATGAGTAGCACAACAGATTTCTCTTTTGAGCAGTCTTCTCAGTCTTTGTGATGGTTCTACACTGACCTTTAAGGCTTCACTACATAGGAGTTTTTCATGCTGACAGGCTGAAAAAGAAAATGGGAATGTTGAAAAGAACTCAGTTAACTGAGGGAAAGTCATCTCAAATGGATTAGAGGCAATCTAGGCTGTGTGATAACACAGTGTGGGTAATTTGGGAGCTAGAAATAGTCCCCTTTTCATTAAAAGGGAGATAGTTTCCATCTTGGTGTTACTATTATTGCTATCATCACTACTACTAACTCAATATAATCAAACTGGGATCTGAGGCGCTTTACAGAGACCAAATACCAGAATGGATATCGCTATTTGTACTTGATACAAATCTTACACAATTCTTTCAGAACCTGAAAACAAAAGCTGGTGGCGAAGGTAAAGGAAAAGTGAAAAGAAAGAGGACAGAGGGCCCCTCCTGGTGCACCCTCCTGGGCCAGGCACTTCAGTGGGCAGGGGGCTTGGGTGGATGGGTAGGTGGAGACAGATGGATGTTTAGAGTGTAGAGCTGGAGTTTAGGGTAAAAAGTGTACCAGGAATAGTTATAAAACATGAAGAGGTTGGAAAGAAAATAGGCGCAATGCCCCCATTTGCCATCTAGCAGATGCCTGTGGGGTGCCGACCAGCTCACAGCTCCAGAGGAGGCCTTAAGTTGACGCAGGCTTAATCCACCTCATCTCCCAGCAGCTGGAGCTCTGCACCCACTGCCCAGCTCCTTGCTGAGTGATGGCCTGCCCGCCATGTTTTTATTATTCCTCTCCAGCCATTCCCTCTCAGACTTCCTAGTCGATTCTCCTCTGCCTCAGCTCTAAGCTGCCCAGCTTAATTCTAGATCCTATTCCCACTCACCCTGCACTTTCTCCCTGGGTGACCTCATCCATTCCCATGGTTTAAAAACAAAACAAAACACTTTTTATTCTGATGGCTCACAGATTTATCATCCTCAGTCAGACCTCTCTTTTGAGCATCAGATTGTTTTACAGAGTTACTTGGTTTCAACTCTAATTTGATAACTCAGAGGCAGCTAAAACCTAATGTGTACGAAAGCAAGCTCCCCCTCTCATCCCGCCTGCTCCAGCTCCAGGGCCTTCCAGCTTGGGTGCTGGCACTTGCATGTGCCCAGTTGTTCAGACCAGAAGCCTGGAAAGCCATGACCCCTCAGGCAACCTTGTTTTGCTTACCAACATGACCTTGGACTAAGCTACAGCCTTGGACTAAGAAGACAGCGTAGTTTCTCCTCTGCACCCTGAAGGGCTCTTGACTGGCCTCCCTGCCTCAGTTGTTGCTTCCTAATTATATCTGTACCCTCTGTAGACAGAGTGATCTTTTAAAACAAATGACTGATGCATCTGCTTAAAATTCTTTCATAGCTTCCCAGGGGACTTCCAAAAATACTCCAAATGTTTAACCTGGCCTATGAGACTCCACATGTCCTGACTCCAGACAGCCTCTCCAACTTGCCTCATTTATCCGTGACCTCGCTGATCACACTCTGGTCATTCTGGCATGTCAGGTTCTTAAACAAGCTCAGTGCTTCTCCACCCCAGGGGTTCATCCCTGTGGTTCCCTGGCCTGGAATGTTCTTCTCCTTCCATTTGAATGGCTAGCTCTGACTCCTTCTTCGTGGTTCAATCTAAGTGTCACTCCCTGAGGACACCACCAATCTTCAGAATCCCCCCACATGGTTATTCTCCACTGTAACAGTCTTACCATCCAATCTTACTTTGTGATTTATCTTTATGTGCCTATTTTCTCTCTTCTAAATTATCCTTCCATAACGGCAGGCAGTGTGTTCTTTTTGTTCACAAGTTCCCACCATCTAGGAACCTGGAACTGGGAATCATAGATGAATCAGTCTTGTTGATTGCAGCGGCACTGAAGCTAAGTCCCCCTGGAACTGTGGAAATGAGTCTCCTGCCAGAGGGGGATGTGGAGAACGTAAGATGGAAATGACGTGGAGAGAGACACAGGCCCAGAGATGGAGACAGAGGGGGGTGCAGACACAGGGTCGGAGACGCAGAGGGAGGCAGACACGCCACTGCCCCCACTGGGACTTTTCCTTATTAGGTCTCAGAATCCTCACACAGACCCCTTTTGGCTTGGGCTAGTCTGGGGGCATTTCCAGCACCTGAAACTAACATGACCTGGTTGGAGATGGAGAGAGAGCCACTGGGAAAGACCTTCCAGCAATTTGTGCAATGAATATCTATCTTGAATAAATGTTTACAGTTGACCCAATGACAGATTTTAGGAGCAGGGCCACAAGCTCTCCGTATGACTGTTCATTTGCCTGTAACTATCTTAGGCTTTGGAATGAGACTGAACTGGAGTTTGAACCACTGTTAGTTGGAGCGCAGCTGTGGGCAAGAGGAAGGCCAAAGCTCTGAACATCCCAGACACCTGTCATTTCTCAGCAGAGTCAGATGGAGGCTCTCGAGCCCATTTTCTGTCTTTGCAGCTGCAGTGCGTGGCAGAAGCTGTCCAGGGCAGTGATGGATTTCAAGTTTCTTCCTTTGAAGGACAGGCCCTGTCTAATGCAACACATTTTTTCCTGAAAATGATGCATTGCTAGGTTTTTGGCTTAAGGGTATGTGATTTCTGAAGGGTAAATATGGCCGTGAAGGGGGAAAAATTGTTCTGCTTAACTATGCAGAGAATTCCCAGTAGTTCCTTTAATTTGGTTTTCTGAATAGGGCACATTTGCATTCACTGACTTGTGGTTTTTTAGAATAGCAAATGCATCTTTCTCTTCTCTATATTTCATTAAATGATTAGGCGGTCTCCAAGCTACGCTAACATTAGCCAGTACCCCTGAGATTTGGAGGCACATTCATCTAGCTAGCTTATTTCTTTTTCTCTACCCTCCCTTCCCAGTCTTTTTTTCATATTGAATCTTTTTGTCAAGTGAGGCCTGGGGTTTACACATGTGTGTGTGCACCTGCATGTATGGGCAACACACTCGTGGAGGAGGGTAGGGAGAGGAAGAAAAAGTATATTAAATCTTGATAAGAATAAAGAGATTGCTTTGGTCTACAGCTGGAGTTAGGAAAGAGAAGGAAATGGATGTTTTTGTCATTGTATAGCTGAATTTTTTTATTAAGCACATCACAGTGTGACACTTAATATTTGGAGTTAGTGATGCAGCCACCTTGTGGCTACCCCCTATCAGTCAATGAGAAGGTGCAATTGTGAGCCACGAGTCTGCTGCTGTCATGATCACATGGCACATGGACCCCTGCCCTAGCTTGGATGAATGAGCTGGAGGCCGAGACCAACACTTCTAGCGAGCTCACATTCCAGCGTGCTCAGGGTGTGAGCAGAGGAGAGAGGGAAATTCTCCTTACTCTAGCAGAGAAGCCAAGATATTTAGGTAGACCCAGCACATCCTCTGTGAATGGACATTTTGTTTGTTCCTATGTTTTCCAACTACAAATACAGTAGACCAGGAATCATCAGTTGGAAATGAATGGTAAGTAATAGGTAAAAGAATTAAAACTTACGCCAAAGAACTTGGAAATTTGACAGAATTCCCTCAAAATGCAATAAAAATTATAAAATAACTGCACAAGGGACTAAAATTGCTAATGTGCAAGATACCAATTTTTAATCAAATTATCAAAATTTACATCCACTTTGTCCTTTTGATCTGTTTAAGTTTCTTCGAGTTAAAATTGCTGGTTTTGAGACACAATTTCCCTACCCAGCTTGGGCAAGTTGCAACAGTCCTAAACCTCCTCTGAAAATATCTACCTCACCTGGTTGTTAGAAGTAGTGGATGATACAATGTATGTGAAAGTGTTTCAACAAACCATGAGCCTTGAAGATATTATTTTTCCTCTAGATTATTGGAAATAATTTTCAGTAATGAGTGATGAAAATAGTAAAAAATTGGAAATGGTCTAAATGCCAGAAATAGTGTTTGCTAAGCAAATTATGCCATGTCCATAGGATAGAATTATCTGTGGGCATAAAAAAAGATGGCAGCATGTATATATATATATTGTCAAGTGAGGACTGGGGTTTACACACACACATACATACACACACACACACATATATATATGTATATATATATATATATATATATATATATATATATATGTATATATATATATATATATATATATATATAGACACATGCACACACAATTGGTCTAAATGCATTATTAAGTACAAAGTATATTTTTCTATAATCAGGCAATATTAATACACGTATTAAAAGATATCTGGAATGATTTTGTATAAAAATGTGCTTTTTTCTAATAACATATTATTAATTTTATGTCTATATACATATACACACATATATTTTACATTAATGGGGAAAGAGTAGTTTGGAATTTAGATGATTCTGTGGAAATTAAACAAAATCTTTGACCCCTGACTGATTGAATGGACCCCTTTTGGCTAAGAAGACCCCAGGAAAACTTTGCAAAACTAAGCTTCCTATCCATGTCTAGCCATTCCCTGTAGGGCATGCCTCAGTACGCCCCCTTCCTTACTAAACAATATCAGATCTCTTTCCTAATAGGCAAACAAAACCAGCCTTAGGAAAACAAAGAAATGAAGACTCTCCTCCCTGACTTCAACCAACCATCTGAGGCTGCCACCAGAGGTCCCTCCCCTTTTGCAATTTAGACACAACTGACCAGTTTCACAACGTGTCCCTTCCTGATAAATGACCACTGACCATGGACTGGTTCTGGTCCTATTATGGAGGAAGGAACTTCATGGAAAAATGATTGCAAAGGAACCTCCAGCTTCTGGGTATTTGGAAGGCCACACACATCTCCCCAACCAGAGTAAGTCGGAGTTGGGAAAACACATAGGCATCTTCCTACCACATACTCTCCTCTCCAGCCCCTTCTCTCTCTTTCAGGACCGCAGAACATGCCAGGTGTCCCAGGACCACTTTGGACCATGTGAACTCTGTAGATAAGCTGAGCAGGTTCTTCCTCACACAAACTATGGCAGGACCATCTTCTGACGGGTTGAAAGATCTCAGTACCCTGCTAAGTGATGTTGGCATTGTAGAGATTTGCCTAACTGGGTGGCTACAGCTTCTTTGGTAGAGCTTTATGCCACTTGTTTCAGGCTTTGGCATATAGCGCAGTTGCAATGTGCTTTCTTATAACACGAGAAACCACTTTTCCTTGCTCTTTGTCACTTTTTCCTCTAATGATTGCAAACCTAGTGGGCACAAAAGCACTGGGCATGGAGCAGGGTATGGAGGAGTGACGTAGGTGTCAAAATAAGTCAAAGCATCTGTATCCTCAAGGACTTTATGGTTTCACGGAGGAGAAGAGTGTATAAACAATTATCAGTCAAGGCAAAATGAAATAATGCTAAATTAGGCTCAGATCAATTACTGTGAGGCTCTGGAAGGACACAGAGCAGGATCTGTGATCTCAGCCTCCTGACTAAATCCAGGAATAGTTCAGTCCTCCATCATAATTCAATATTTATGTCCATAGTTAGAGAAGGAGGGTTAGAATATCAACTCACTAAGAGGCCCTTGACGTTTTAGTCTCTGTACCAATATTTTTACTTTTTCATAAATCTTCAATATTTTTTTTTTGACAAACGCGGTGACTCCCTTCAAATATATGTAATCAAGTCTTTCCAAATAGCTTTTGTGAAATTTGCTGGACCAGTCCTAGGTCTTCCCTATCAGAATGTGGCGAGCCCATCTCTCTGCCCTCCAGAAGTCAGCCCTGGAAGGGGTGTTAGGTTGAGCTCCATAGCCGGGTTGCTTTGATGTAAGGAATTGATGTACGTCATCCCTTTCCTAAGGAAGTGAGCCCCCCTTCCCATTTACAATGATTCCAAATGACAAAGTATGATTTTAAAAATTCATAATTTGGGCCTTTTTCTCCCCCACATCTGGGTCCATCCAGAGGAGCTTGAGGGTGGTGCCCCAAACTGGCCTATCTGTAAGCTCCTCTGTTGTGTGATGCAAGTGTGTATTCTCTGCGCCTCTCAGCGGAAATCTCATGCCCCCGAGTGTCATGGGGGAGGTGTCATTTCCGGATTCCTCTAGGTTGCTGACTGTGGGGAGTGTGATTGCTGGGTCCTCTGGAAGCAGATGCTGGGATAGAGCTGAGGCTTGTTAGAGATCAACAGCTATGCAAAGTGGCAGGAGGACTGAGCGGAGGAAAACGCTGACCTGCAGTGCTGGTGTTAACGGGAAAAATCTCCAAACGCTGTAAAATAATTTAAAGAGGTTTATTCTGAGCCCTGTATATATTATGCTACTGGGGCCCAGAGGACATGATCTCAAGAGGTCTTGAGAAAGTGAGCCCATGAAGGTAAGGCTACAATTTGGTTTTAGACATTTTTGGAGACAGGAAATCAGGTTAAATCATAAATCAGGACATGGAAGATAGACATGGATTTGGCTCCAAAAGGTGGGGCATTTCAAAGTGGGAGCCTACAAGTCTTAGGTGGGTTTTAGGGATTCTTTAGTTGGCAATTGGTTGAAAGAAATAAGCTTTGTCTAAACACTTAGAGTCAGTAGAAAGGAAGGAGTGAGTGAAGATGGGGGAGGGGAGCTTATATCTGTCATGTGACGCTACACCAGAATCAGGTTGGAAATCAGGTTGGAAAGTAAACCACATTCTACTGGGTTGATAAAAACCCATTTGATGACAATTTATCATCTGTAGGCATTATTCACCAGGCCTCTTAGAAAAAAATTGGCACAAGAGCCAAAAAAAAAAAAAAAAAAAGTCAGAATTCAGTTCCCACTGGCCTCATGGAGCCCAGGCAGTGCAGGGGAGGGTGCTGAAGCCAGAGTTGTGTGTGCCAAACTTACCGGCTTGTGTATTCCGGCCTCACTCAGGCACCCGGGTGGGATCCTCTGGGAAGCTGTGGCCTCTACCACCTCTACCGAGGCAGCCGCTCTCTAGTGCTGAGGCCAGTCCTGAAGTGCTGATGATGAGTGGCCGTTTGCTGGCCGTTTCCTGAAGCCTGGCTGCAAGCCCTTTATCTGGGTGGCGCATCTTCGTGTCGATCCCAGGAATGCACATGGCGAGCCTCAGAGGTCTCTGCTCCCTGAGTCTTTGCACTTGTGTAGCACCTTACAGGTATAAAGTCAACATTATGCATGGTGTGTGTCTGTTCTTTTGGCTTCTCTGGATCCACTCCTGAAGCCAGAATTTGTCAACTTGTTCCAGGGTGTACTAGGGGCAGATGCTTCCATGACTGCACATGCCTATGTACATGGGAGTATATTTCTAGAATTGCCAAGTAGAATTCAAACGATTACATTTCTTTCACCAATGTGAATCCTCTCTGATCGCCTTCAAACTCCCTCCTGCGTGCTTAAGTAGAGGACTGTACAAAGGAAGTTCCATTGGTAGGATTTCACATGTATCCAAACTCGGACATCATAAGAAATTTTCTCTGGGAGTCTGCCGTGGAACAGTCTGTGATCAACTCCCATTCAATAATGTGGAATGTGCTGACTTAAAACCCACCTGCAATTTATTGTAACATTTACTATGTGACCCTTCAGTGTTGTGCAAGGTAAGGTATTAGGTCCTCTGCAGTGTAGGACACAAGCAATTATCCTTTTTCCAAGTTAACAAACAACCTCAAATATGTGCAACTAACCACACAAAGTAAACTGAGAATTATTTATTAAAAGAATCTTACCCTTTTGCTGATTGCATGTCTGGTACAGTTGGGGAGGTTACCTGATGGCATTGCTGAACATTACAATGCCACGTTATCACAAAAACTCAAAAGTCGTGCCAGGTCCAGAAAGACTGGTTGGGTGGACGCTGCTTCTCTAGTAGTTTCAAAGTGGTTTGGCCTCAGCCTTTCTTTTCTTTCTTTTCTGAGACAGAGTGTCACTATGTCACCCTGAGTAGAGTGCCATGGTGTCACAGCTCACAGCAACCTTAAACACTTGGGCTTAAGTGATTCTCTTTCCTCAGCCTCCCCAGTAGCTGGGACTACAGGAGACTGCCACAATGCCTGGCCATTTTTTTGGTTGCAGTTGTCATTGTTCTTTAGCAGGCCTGGGCTGGGCTCGAACCTGCCAGCCTCAGTGTACATGGCCGGCGCCCTACTCGCTGAGCTACGGGCGCCAAGCCCCCAGCCTTTCTTTTTTTGACTGTGGGAATTTTAGGGAAGATGAAACTTTGGATTCAGTTGCACTCTTAGTATAAGGCAAGTTGCTAAAGGCCCTGTGACCAACTTCTCAATAAAGATGTTTGCACAGAGAAGAAGAGGTGACAGGAATCCTGGCTGGCAGCCTGTGTAGGAGTGCCCAGGCAGTTGTTATGGTCACGATGTCTGCTACATGAAAGGATGTTGATTTTTCCAGTTTTATCATCACTATACAATATTTACTTTTGCCAGTTTTATTGTCACTGTATATTATTTACTTTTGAAAGTGATGATACTGAAAGATCTGCTCTTTTTCTACATTAAAATGGGAAGTTGATGGAATCAGTGAACTGATAGAAGCCTCTCCAAATAACAGAGGATACAGACAGTGTGACATGCCAAGACTTTCAGATCCAAGCTTAACAAAACCTGCACACTTTGTTCCACAGGCCCATTAGATTGCGCAAAAATATATAGGTGTCTCAACAGAAAAGAACTCAGACTTTGTGAGATAATTTAAAGAGGTTTACTCTGAGCCAAATATGTACGACGAGGGTCCAGAGACCACACCCTAGAAGCCTTGAACAAGTGGTCCGTCCCTGATTGGGTTACAGTTTGGTTATATATATTTTTATATATTTTATATAAAATTACACATTTTATATTTTATATAAAATTATACATGAAATTACAAATGAAATCACAAATGAAATCATATCAATACATGGGAGGCATAAATTGGTTTGGCCCCCAAAAGATAGGATGTCTTAAAGCAGGGGGCTTACAGGTTATAGGTGAGTTTAAAGATTCTTTAATTTATAATTGGTTAAAGAAATGAAACTTTGTGTAAAGGCTTGGAATGTTTTAAGTTAAGGAAGTCTTTTAATCAGAGACATATACCCAGACTCATAACCCAGATCTGTTAAGTAAATTGATGATCTGCAGGTTGGTTTAATCTTTGTCTTATGTGGTAGCTTAGACCAGTTAATGACTTATTATCATGTTGTTACAAAGAGTATTCCAGGAGGGAAATAGCCTAACTAGGTGTATCTGACTTCCCTTCTCCTTATTGCTGGTCACTCAGCTTTAAAGGTTTTCTGGTGTCTTTTTGGACAAAAGGAGGTCCGTTCACTTGGCCTGAGGGCTTAGGATTCTATTTCAGGTTTTTTTTTTTTTTTTTTTTTTTTTGCAGTTTTTGGCCAGGGTTGGGTTTGAACCCACCAGCCACCTCCGGCATATGAGGCTGGCACCCTACTCCTTTGAGCCACAGGTGCTGCCCTTAGGATTCTATTTCACTTCACACGCACTACTTAAATAATGATTATACACAGCCCAGGATAGACCCAGTTGTACAAAATGGATCCAATGGTGATTATATCTCCTTTGTGATGTTTTCAGAGATCCATTAAAGTTTATTCAGTTTTGGGCGGCACCTGCGGCTCAGTGAGTAGGGCGCCGGCCCCATATACCGAGGGTGGTGGGTTCAAACCTGGCCCCCACCAAACTGCAACAAAAAATAGCCAGGCGTTGCGGTGGGTGCCTATAATCCCAGCTACTCGGGAGGCTGAGGCAGGAGGATCGCCTAAGCTCAGGAGCTGGAGGTTGCTGTGAGCTGTGATGCCACGACACTCTACCGAGGGTGACAAAATGAGACTCTGTTCAAAAAAAGACAAAAAAGTTTATTCAGTTTTGATGGTTGAAACTTAAAGAAAAAAATTACACTCTACACTTCATTCACAGTTTTAATGTTTCCCAGAACTTAAAAGAGTTTTGAATAACTTTAGTTGCCAGAGTATTACAACTTAAAAAACTGGCATGTCCTCTTGGCATTAAGAATTCTGCTAATTTGATATATACCCATAGATTTTTGAGAGAGAAACATTTTTAATCCATTCAGGTGCTAGGGGCACCCCACAGCCTGAGTATATTTGGGGTGAGGAGGGTCCCCGTAGTCCGGGATCCTGTCCAGCTGGTTTAACCCTTACGGTGCATGTCTTGACACTTACTCATAACATAAAATACTTGTTTTCCGGCGGTTATAAGAGAGTGTAAACTGATACAATAGCTCTCAAAAGATCAGCTGAGAGAAAAATACTGTTAATGGAAGTTTGCTCTAGGATACAAATCAGAGACAAACCATTCAATACTCTAACTTTACCTCTGGCTTGAGGCAGATCAAAAGAGTCTCGCCTTTGGCTGCATTATTTTGGACTATAGCATACTCCATGAACATAATGTAAGCAGCACTATAATTTTTCTGAACTATACTTAGCGTCAAACCATTGGTCTATGAGGCGTCCTGCAGTGTCAGACGAGCAGCCCCAGGACACTATTGTGCCCTTAGATGTGTGCACAGTAAAGAGTTAGCTTCCTGCAGACAGAGGGCTGAACTTTGTCCGAGCTCCTGGAAGGAAGCCTCTAGACCTATGGAATTTCCTAATAGGAGTGTCTTTATTATTTGTGGTGGACCCCTGGGGCCACACCTGCTAGTTTGTGTGCACAGGTTACTCAGGGGGAGAGCTAGCCACGCCAGAAAGACCAACTGTGTGATTAGACAGGAACAAGATAGGGCTTTGATCAGAGGGCAAACTGTGTGGCACATTAAACTAAAAGAAAAGGTGGCATGTAGTAAGGGGACATTTCAGGAAACTGCTCAAGTTCAAAGTTGAACTCCCAGAGCTGGCAGGTTCAACTGAAACCTCCAGCCCCAGCAAAACTCAATGAGAACACTGTGGGCTTTTCAAAAAGCCAGATCTGGGTTCAAAACTCTAACTGTGCTTCTTATGAGTGGTATGATCTTGGATAGACTATTTAGCCTCTTGGAGTCTCAGTCTTCTCATATGTCAAATGGAGAAGCTAATACTAGGGTCATTGTAGGGTAAAATAAGATCACACTGGCAGGGCTCCAGAGCAGCGCCTGCCAGGTGTTAGGTTAGTTAGTTCTCCATGGAAACCTGAATAACGAAGGCTGAGCTCAACGTGCCACCGCCACCTGGTGACCATATTTGGAACCGCAACCCCAAAGCTCCTGAAGAACAGAGTTTTGAATGTGGCTTGCCTTCTAAAAGCACCTTTATTAAATAACAAGTCTAAAAACGGATAGAAACTGGAGAAATTGAATAAAGAGATGAGGATGGGGGCCATTATATTCAGAGGTAATACTGTTAGAGAAGGCAGGTTAGTTAGATGTGAGTGGGAGGGTGGGAGGCAGGTGGGCCTAGTACATAAGACAGAGGAACGTTTTCGGGACTTTTGAAGATGCCAAGTTGGGACAGACCTGCTGCGTCAGAAAGACAAGAAAGCCGAGGGCCCGAGGAGAAGGCTAGGGCGCAGCCAAACGCTCCATGGGCCAGATGAAATGAAGCATAAACAGGGCAGAGCTGAGTACTCCCTGCACGGTCCAGAGGAAGCTGGGGCAGAGGAGGCGCTCCGTGGGGCCACCCAGCTCACGTGACTTTTCCTCCCTGGGCAAAAACTGATAGACGCTGAGACAGAGCAGATGAGGCTGGAGGCCCTGTGGAGTGTCCCCTTCCTCCTCCCTCCTAACAGAGTCCTTTCTCTACTTCCACTTTCCGACTTTTGCCTTGTCGCCTGCGGTCATTCTTGGGTAGACAAGAACCAAGGGATCTGGGGTAAATGTCAGTAACAATAACGTGATCTGCAATGCAGAGATGGGAATGATTATGGTGACTTTCACATTAGGGCTTGTACAGTAGGGAGCCACTACCTGACCGGAGGGTATGACTTATATGAATTACCCCTGTATGCAGCTTTGCAAATCCAAGGCTTTTCTGACCCTACCTCTAGCTCCACAGTGAAAGTGCTTTTATGTACGTAAGTAATTCTAGCACTGGAGGTTAGGGCCTCGCCAGGAGGCTGTTCTGATGGTCTGTGGTCTTCAGGGACTGAGCTGGGCATAGAGACAGCTCAAGTTCTGGAAGCTGATCAACCACATTCAATTGCTCCCTCTTCACTGAATCCCCTCCATGGAAACCCAGTGGGAAAAGCTTGAGGGGTACCCAGTGGACACCACCTGTAATTGCAGACAGAGAATCATGACATCCTGCAGTTGGGAGGTTTGGTTGATGGGAAGTGACTAATGCCGCTGCAGCATTACCTGTTTCTGAGGTCTGCAGCATTCTCAGGGCAAAAGACTTCGTGTGCCACACACGGTTCACTGAAGGTCCTTCCACACCTCTCACTGCTTTGTGAAGGCAAAGGCTCCTGATTCCCAGAGGGACTGGGCAGGGCTGGAGGGATGGGTTCCCTTTACTGACTCCGCTGTGCCAGTGGGCTGGCTGAGGCAAGGTCATGTGGTGCTCACTGTTCATAATTAGAATTGAACTCACAACCTGGGGCTCCTCATCTCTGTGTTCCAAAGACAGAGATCACTATCTTATAGGAAAACATGAGATAAACGCACTCGGAAGTGCACAGACAGGCATGCAAACAGACCTTGGGGTACCACAGAGAAGTGGACTAATATAAGTAAAGTAACTTTGAACTTGAGCAGAGCTGGCAGGTTCCAGGCATGACAGAGAGTCAGCGACTGACAGAAGGACCTGGCATCTTCTTATTCTTCCCCTGAGGCCCAGCCCCTTTCTCTAATTTCTTTCCCACTAAAGGATAGGCCTATGGACTCTGTTGCTGAAGCCAAAAGGGCTTTAGAGGAGCTCCCTCCCGCATGGAACATTTCAGTCTTTTAAGTGATGCCTTCGTGGTGAGCTGGAGAGGTGGCCACATGTGCTGCCAGCTGTCATTGTTCCCAGTAAATCCGATCTGAGCCTGGGGTAATCGAGGCCATGTGCGGCAAATCCTCAGCTCATATGTCATGACCTGACATGGTCCTGGCAAACATACTTGGGGCCCTCTCTGGGACATTGTCAGAGTCTTGGCAAACTGGACCCCTGCTGACCTTCACTGCTGTTTGGTTTAAAAGAGCTGAGACATTTTGTGGGAAATTTTTTATTGTGGTAAAATAGATACAACAGAAAACAGACCATTTTAGCCATTTAAAATGTACAATTTAGTGACATTAGGTACATTCCCAACTGTTGTGCAGCTACCAACTAGTCATTTCTAGAGCTATTTCATCTTCTCCGACTGAAACTCTGTATCCATTAAGCACTAATTCTTCATTTCTCCCTCCCCCCAGCCCCTGGCAACCCCATTCTCTATGGATTTGCCTATTCCAGGTGCCTGATATAAATGGCACCACACAATCTTTTTCCTTTTGTGATTGGCTTGTTTCATTTAGCATAACATTTTCAGGCTTCCTCCATGTCACGACACGGGTCAGAACTTCACTGCTTCCTAAGGCTGAGCAACATTCCATGGCATGTACGTACCACATTTTGTTTCTTCATCTGTTGGTGGGTGTTTCCATGGTTTTTCCCCTTTGGCTAAAGTGAATAATGCTATTATGAATGTGGCTACACAAGTATCTGTTTGATGCCCTGCTTCCAGCCCTTTTTGGTAGACACAGTTTTGCACAGTCATATGGTAATTCCAAGTGTTTTGGGAAATGGACATACTGTTTTCCAAAGAGGCTGCACCATTTTACATTTCCACCAGCAACGTACAAGGATTTCAATCTCTCCACATCTTTGCCAACACTTATTTTCGGTTGTTTTGTTTTTGCTTTTTAATTTAATTATTTCACTTTATTTATTTATTTATTTATTTTTGAGACAGAATCTTGCTCTGTTGCCCAGGCTAGAGTGCCATGGCCTCAGCCTAGCTCATAGCAACCTCAAACTCCTGGGCCAAAGCAATCCTCTTGCTTCAGTCTCTTGAATAGCTAGAACTAAAAGCATCCGCCACAACACCTGGCTAATTTTTCCTATTTTTAGTAGAGATGGGGTGAGGGGGTCTCTCTTGTTTAGGGTGGTTTTGAACTCCTGTGCTCAAGGGATCCTCCCACCTTGGCCTCCCAGGGTGCTAGTATTGCAGGTGTGAGCCATCGTGCCTGGCCTGTTTTTTTTTTTTTAATAATAGCTATCCTAACACATGTGGGGCTTGTGGACTTTTATCTTTTCCTTCTTGCCTGTCTCCCAGTGTCTCAAGTTTGAAGAGAGCTGTGATTAATGTAGGGGGCTTGATTCCTGGTGAAGCCACAGGCCCTGAAATCATGAGGGCCATCTCTGGGGTTTGGGAGTGGAAACTGTCCTTTTCTAAGGCACAGTTTCTCAACTGTGGCACTACTGACATTTTCGACCACCTATTCTTCTGTGTTCTGTGTACTGCAGGATGCTGAGCAGCATCCCTGGCCTCTACCCAGAAGATGTCTGTGGCACCCCTTCCCTAGTCATCACAATCAAAAAAGTGTCTGCAGACGTCCCCAAATGTGCCTTGGGAGGCAAAACAGCCCCCAGTTGAGACCCACGGTTCCGGAGGTGACTAGCTAGAGTCAGCTGGGCACATCGGGATGGAGGGAGGGGCTGCCTAGCTCCTGGAAGCTAAGTTTTATGGGCTCCACGTCCAACTTGCTGGTTTTCTCAGCTTAGATTTGTGCACCCCCCAATCATCTAAGAGTTGGGTTCAAAGAGTGCTATTTAATAATTTGTTGCCAAGCTACAGAAAACTGACGTATTTGTGTAGTGCCAGTAGAGGACGCTATTGAACAAGAAAGGCTGAAGATGGTGGGGGAGTGAGAGTGAGTGTGTGTGTGTGTGTGTGTGTGTAGTAAAGGACTTGGGAAGGGGCCTGCAATGTGCAGTTCATGCTCAAAAGACCCAGGTTTATATATGCTATCCAACCCACCCCACCCGGTGACTCTCAGGCTGGCCGTCCTTCCTCTCCACACTCTCCTCTCACCGCACAGATGGCCTCTGACACTGGCTTCTCTTCAAAGCTGATCCTGAAGGCCACCATCAGATTTCACCAACTGGAACTGGAATTAAAATGCCCAATGCAAAGCACCTCCAGAGTTTACCTTGGCCCCGTCGCCCCTACGGACACTCCTGGACATCTCCCCGTGGCTGCACCCTGTGACTTGGGATCCATGGCAGCAGGGACGCTGCACATCTGCGCACGCAGTCACCTACTCTTCTGGCAGAGTCCCATTACACCCCTGCCTGTGCTCGCCTCAATACTGCAAGAGAAGAGACTCCGCAAACTGCCTTTTCCTAATTTCTAGATGCAGTTGAGACTGTGCCGGCGGCCTGACTTTGCAGCAGCCATAGAGAAGCAGGCGGAGGCATCTGCCTGTGAGTGGAAGGCAGCTTGGGAAGCAGGGCCAGGGGGAGGCGACTGTGGCGGCTCAGCATCTCAGCCCAGAGCCTGGTCCCTGCTTCAGAGGTGTGCGGCAATTGTGTGGTGTCATTAGTAACAACAGCTTCCCGACCCTTGGATCCTGGAATCAATAGTCTAAAGGTGACCCTCTTACTTCTACCCATCCAGTGATTATGTAGGAGGAGAAACAGTCTCAACCTCCTCTGAGCTGTAAAAGTTACTTAATGATTTTACTTAATGAGGTATTTATCAGTCACTCACAGTGGCCAGTCTTCCCCTGGTTCCTGTACCAGGAAGACCATCACGACCCTGGGCTGAAGAAATTAAAAAAAATACAAAAAAACAAAAAAAAAACCAGATGGACAGGTACAGATTAGAAATGTGGCAAAGAGTCCTGCAGCCAGAGATCACAGGGCTGGATGATGTGTAGCTAAAAATAGCTACTGAGGTGGGGGGCATAAGAACTCCCTGATAGTCTCTCAAGTAAGGCAGGCTTAGAGGATGAGCTCCTTGCCTTCCTTGGATTCTGAATCTTGATAATAAAGGCCTTTCCTCCACGCCAGTGTTTGGCTCTTGCTCCTGGTTCCAGCGCCCCAGTTACAATTACAGAAGGGCCCAATTCCCTGTATTTCTTCCCTCTCAGCTAGAGAGGTTCTGTTTCTTGCATCAGACACTGGCCGACACAGTGCTATTCACTCTCATACACATATGCACATCCTCACACAGCCCAATCTGCCTGCCCATGCTGCCTATTTAAATTTAGGAAGTATTTACTGATCCTCTGCTGAGTGGCGGGATGTGCCATGTGCTGTCCGGGGTTCACATCCAAAACATGCTTCTTTTGACTTTGTCTTAGGAAAACAGACCCTGAAGTGCAGAGACTAACATTCGCAGAACAATACAAAGTCAGTAAGTGACGGTTGCCAAGTTGTGCTGTGTGGAACGCCAGCAAGGACAATTGGTAGGGATGGATGGAGTTATTTCACTCATACGGCATTGAACTTGACTTGACGGATAGGTCAACTCTGGGTAGGTAAGGAGAAAGGGAGTGGCTGGCAGGCAAGAAAAGAGACCAAGGCTCAGAGCGACATTTGTGAGGGTCCAAATCCTGGACTGATGTCCTCATTCTACCCTCTTTTCTTCTGAGGTTAACGATTTGCCCTCTGAGAGCCCAAGTTACTGCATTTGAAAAACATGAAAACCCTCCAGGGTTGTGAAGATGAAATGAGACTAAAAATCTGTACCAGTCTGTCTTTAGAGACAGATGTCTATTCTCTGTATGTCATAACGTGCTGTACAAATATAAACTAGATCTTCATGCCCCTGGAGACCCAGAGCCTCACTTTCGTGCCCTGCTCTAACCCTGGGAAGCTAATTCCTAAGACAGCCCCCCTGGGTCTCTTGCCCTCTCTCCTCTGGTTGGGTTTAGCCAATGGGAAGCTTCAGCAGGAGGCTGGAGGGTGAAAGGAAAAAGAGGTCAGGATTGTTTCCCCAGCAGCCTCCTTTCCTGCCACACCTCTGCTAAAGGCCGTGATTTCTTCCTTTTGTTTTCTTTATTTAACTTTAAAAAAATTTTCAGATTAATATGAGGGTGCAAACGATTAGGTGAAAAAGTTTGCTTTTGTTAGTTGTGCCCTGCACCCAGGAGGTGTGCCATACACCCTTACCTCGTACCTGTTTGGGGAGAGCGCCCCAATCCTGCTCCTTCCTCCCTTCTCCCTCTTTCACCCCCCTCAGCACCCCAACTTGAATTAAATTGAGTTTTTCTCTTGTGTGGGTGTATATTAGTTTGTCTGCTGGCTTCATATTAGTATTGAGCACATTAGATACTTGCTTTTCCATTCTTGTGATACTTTACTAAAGAGAATGTTCTCCAACTCTATCCAGGTTAGTACAGAAGATGTAAAGTCTCCATCTTTTTTATAAGGCCATGGTTTCTGACTGGCAGCTGTCTCCTAGAGCTAGAGGTCCCTGTGCATTGCAGGGACCCCTTGAGGTGTTGGGCAGTAAGCGGTCTTCCACTGTTGCTAGACCTGAGGTCCTACACCATCTTGCGGGCTTCCCTGTACTCTGCCCACAGCCCTGTCCATCATCCTGGGAACACCCCCTTAGAATGTGCCATCTCTTTCCTGCCGTGATTCCAGTTAATAGAAAACGTAAGGTGTTATGTTCAAGTTTTTCTCTCTACTAAGAATCTGTAATAGTTCCCTGTTGTTTAGCAAGGCAACATCTAAATTCATTGCAATAGCATACGAATGCCATTTAGAACGTCAGTCCACATTACTTGATTATAGATTGCCCTGCTACTACCGTGGCAGCCGTGCGTGTAAGGAACCGGTGGGTGGAGCAGGCGACCGGGCAGAACCGGCACGCAGACACTCCTCCACTGGCTCCACTTCATTCAGCTCCTTCCTTGCTCGACCCCCCCTGGCCGCCCCCCCCCCCCCCCCCCGGCCGGCGGGGGGGTTGTGTGTTTGTGTGGTGTGT
>CAUYPK010088345.1:0-15699 GCA_963574355.1 Loris lydekkerianus | reverse complement strand
TAAGATGTACTGTAGGTGTGGCCCCACCCATGATAGCTTAGAAAAATTGAAAAGAAAGAGAACATAAGAGAAGAAAAAAAACAGTGTCTGTGTCACAGGATTTCCATAAGGTGGGAAATCCCAAAGGGAAGAGAATAGTGGCCAGTCATTCATAACCCACAGAGCATAGAGTTTCTGCAATTTGAATATTTTTAACTTATGAATGCCAACTTTCCTGGTATTAGTTAGCCCCATGATTACCCCAACTATGTGAAATCCGTATTTCAAACACAAGAGCAGGAAACCAGAAATGGGTAGGTATATTTCTGACTCTCAAAGAGTTCAAAGTAAAGAAGGGCCCCGAAGACTGACACCACTGGAAAAATAAGAAATGGGTTTGTTTCCTTTTTTAAAGACCAGACAACCTCAAACTTACTACTAATGAATGTGTTTCATTCCAGTCTACCCCCGTGGTTTTGTTTCTCATAGTAGTAAAATGTGACTTTTTTTGGTCATTTTGACAGATTTTCCAGCACTAAAAATATCAGGGGCTTAACTGACAAATCATGGGTATTTTTGACAAGATAGTAGATTAGCCCTGGGAAATTCTCTCCACCTGCTAGAAAACGTGTGCCACCTAAGGGTTACAAAGGCTATTGTTGGCTGACATAGGCTTCTTTACCTTCCTACTTCTGCCCCTGTTTTTACATAAATGGCACAAGATTAGTTAGAATGGTATTTATATATGTACAGATATTAGTCAGCGTAGGAGTTAGTAATTTCCTGGGGATTTTTTTTGTGATTTTTATGCACTAAAAATATATGAAGATAAAATGTATATTTATTTTTATTAAAAATTAAATGACTAACATCATGTTGCTTTCAAGTACATTTATTGGCACCTGCCATGTGTATACACATATGAAGATTGAATGACAAAATGGCTACATTACTTGGTGAGGTTCTCACTGCTGGGAATTGGTAGATCCACATCCCAAACCCCCATACCCCCAACTCACTTTTGTATTCCTGTGTTCATTAAGAAACACAGTGGGGCCACAGCTAGGGTGCATCTTGGAAGGGTGCAGGTGAAGTTTACTAAGTGTAGAGTATAAGGGTTTGAACACAATAATTAAGAAAATGCCGTGAAGGCTATGTTAACCAGCTTGGTGAAAATATTTCAGACTGTATATGGAACCAGCACATTGTACCTCATGATTGCATTATTGTACACAGCTATGATTTAACAAAAAAAAAAAAGAAAGAAAGAAAGAAAGAAAAGAAAAGAAAAGAAAAAAGAAAAAAAAGAAACACTTAAGGCAGCTAGTGGTTCTCAACCTGTGGGTGGAGAGCCACAGGAACTGTATTAAAGGACTGTGGCATTAAGAAGGTTGAGAACCACTGACTTAAGGAATAGTAACTTTGGGCCTGGCTTTCAGGTAGATGTTGAAGATACAGGCCATTTCCCTGCCCCCACAGTACAGGAGGGAAAATAGATTTAACCAGATAACTATAAAAATAAATATTTGCTTATAAAAAGAGGCAAATACTACAAGGAAAAAAGTAAGGTGATTTAAGAGTATTTAACAGAAGATTTTATTGTATTATATGATTCAGAATAATTTTTTTATGTTGAAAAGATGTGGGACTGACATCTGAAGCAGCAGCATTAGTCAGCCAGGGATGGTAGATAAAAAATGACCAGCCTCTAGGAAGAGGTAGAATTCATTTCCCCGTCCATTGAATTCGGGCTGGCCTTTGACTTTCTATCTCCAAAAGACTAAGGAAGAAGTGAAAACTTCCACTCTTCTTCCTTGGAGCGCTCCCCTGAGACTTCCAGGTGAAGCATTCCCATCTAGTCTAGTCTACTGGAGGACGAGAAGCCAATGGGTAAAAGAAGAGCTGTTCCAGCCAAGTTGCCTGCGCCCAACTGGTTGATAACCTGCACCAACTGTGCGTAAGACTACCTTAGATCATCCAGCCCCACTGGAGACGCTTGCAGCTGCAAAAGTGGCTCCAGATGATGACAACAGAAGAGCCATCCTGCTGTTCCCACCCAGTCCAAATTTGCTGGTCATAGAATCAAGAACTGATAAGATGACTGTGATTTTAAGGCACTGACTTTTACACGCACTAGATTACTGATATATGAAGAGAAGTACAGGAGCTGGCCTGAATTCTGGACAGTGAGGAAGGTGTATGCAAGGCTCCTGAGGAGGAAGAGGGCACTTTTGGATTACCAAAAGAAAGATAACAAGATAGGTTTTAGAAGGATAGCCAAGGCCCATATCAATCAGAATTTGTTTTTTGTTTAGAATACATAAAAACCCTTAGTTATAATACTTAAAATTAAAATAAAGTAATTGGAAGGATTTTGAGCTGGGAAGGTACATGATTATATTTGCACATGTGCATAGATCTTTTTTCCTACCAAGTGCAAATTCATTGTGGCAGGGACCCACATTAACCAGACATAGTAGAAGGTCAGTAAATCCTATTGTACTGTTTGACTCATTGGATCATCAAGATACCCTGTGGCAAAAAGTGAAACAGCCTCAGGTGTCAGGGAACAATACAAAAGTAGTGGCCACAGTCAAGCAGACAGTGCAACCCATCTCAGTTTGAAAGTATGGCTCAAAAAGTAATTCTTTCTGCCAAGGTTTCCCATTGAAAATTTGCCTTGATTCACTAAATTCCTAATCAGCTGACCTATCTTTGCATCTGAAGTAGGGTTTCCTTAACTAGGTCAGCTGGTAAACATGAAGATACTTAGGGGAAGTCAGATGAATCATTGTGCTGAGTTTCTTTCTCTAAACCTATTAAGTGCTCCTGAAAATTCCTGTTGCTGAATCAATTATATCTACAAGCTTAGAACCTGCCTAGGGCACAATTGTTAAGGCTTCAGCCCTAGGAGTTTGTAAGTTTTGAAAAGAAGTTGTTCAAGAATCAAAGGAGATCCTTGGAAGTCTGATAGCTATTCTGTTTCTCAGTCAGTTGGAACTGAGCAAGGTGTCGTGGAGGTATTCATGGAATTTGGATTTAGTCTTAAGCTGAAACCACCCTATGCTCTCTACAACTTGTGTGATCTTATACTAATTATTTTTGCTTCAGTTTTTGAAACTGCAAAGGGCATAGGGATAATAATGCCTATTCACCATGTAGATAAGATATAGGTAAAGAAGATGAAAAGAAATGTATTTATGTGAAATGTGAGCAGGAAGCATCTACATAGTAAGGTATCAGTTAAAACTACCTTACTTTTAATTACTCCAGTAATAAAAGGAGTAATTTTAGAGGATAGCATTTTGAGGATTTTTTTTTTTTGCTATATTTTTTTTTATATATATATTTAGCTTTGCTATAAGTTTGCCTAATTTTAAAATCATCTTTCCTTGGCCCATGATTCAACCTTTTTTTTAACTTCAATTTAGTCATTTTCAAGACTGGCTGCACATTGGAACTCCTGGGACTCTTTAACAAAAATATCAATACCTGTTTCCATTCTCAGAGATTGTGGTATAATATGTCTGAATTGTGGCCTAAGTGTTGGATTAGTTTAATGAAATAATCTTTTGTAAATAATTTCATGCAAGAATCCATTAGACTACAGACAATTGTGAAGGATAAAGGATATGTATCATTAGAACACACTGCTGGTCTGGAATAATAGCCAATGAAATTTCCAATACTCTATGACTGTACGAATGATAAAAAGAAAATCTTTTTAAAAGATTATTTTATTTATTTATAAATTTACTTTTTAAATTAATAAATAAATAATTTATTTATAAATTTCTTTTATAAATTAATAAAGAAATACATCTTCCTTATAGGAGATGTAAAGAACTATATACAACACATTTAACATTGCAGTAGTAGGAAAAGCCCTAATTTATTTATAAATTTATTTTATAAATTTAAAAATAATAAATTTTAAATTTTAACATATAAATTTTTTATTTTATACATTTATAAATACATTATTATTTTATTTATTTAAAAATAAAATCTTTTAAAAACTATTCTAGTTAATAAGACATCTGAATAGGCCTTGGATCACTTTATGGGTAAAATGGCTTCAAAGCCCCATTAAATAAGCCCTCTTAAGATATAGCCTATGGAAGATAACCTTGAACCAAAGTACGTTCCGTAGTGACCAGAGAATTGTCTTTCTCCTTTTTACTTGAGATAGAAATTGAAAATAGAAGTGCTGCATTCAAATTACAAGAGAATGTGATCCTCTAACATCTCATGTATGTTACTAATATTAACTTTTGTCTCTTTGTATATTTATGCTTCTCAATATCACTCAAAAACTAATTCTTCAATTAGGGTATGCTGCCATTAGGTGGCAACAGGAGCCTCACATATGATCACCATCTTTGACTAATCATTCATTCATTCATTTATTCATCCATGGTTATTTTAAATGGTTGATAAACCTTCTACTTTGCTGTCTCTTAAAATTAAAGATGTAAACTTGAATAGCACCAATGAACTTCTATAATTAATTCAAGTTTTATTATAAAGATTGTATATACAGAGGCACATAGATGGCTGTGTGTGCATGTGGAACTCTACATGTCTACATGTATGGATGTTTTTAGAGAAATTAAAGTTGAAGATCAAAATACCTTCTTCACCATTCCTTAGTAATTACTAGTTGCAGCATAACCATACGTGCTCATTTCTACAGCCAAATTTTTCTGTGAGAACCTTAGATTGAGCACTACTGTGTAGCTTCAGACCAACCTGATGTTAAATTCAATTGTGGTATTCTCAAACACTAGCAATGGGTATTTTTTTTTTTTTTTTTTTTGTAAAGACAGCGTCTCACTTTATTTCCCTGGGTAGAGTGCTTTGGCATCACACAGCTCACAGCAACCTCCAACTCCTGGGCTTAAGCGATTTTCCTGCCTCAGCCTCCCGAGTAGCTGGGACTACAGGCACCCGTCACAATGCCTGGCTATCTTTTTGTTGCAGCTTGGCAGGGGACGGGTTTGAACCCACCACCCTCAGTATATGGAGCCAGTACCCTACCCACTGAGCCACAGGCGCCACCCAGCAATGGGTATTTTCAATTAAGAACTTATTATTACAGGTGCTATGCCTATGTAGTTAATGAAATTATTTCTATCAGCGTTACCTTCTAATAAGTTGTCTTGTATCTCTTTCATAGAACAATAGCATAGCTTTGTTTTATGCCTATGTATAGTGTCTTCATGAACAATTTCTCCTAATCAGAAAAAAAGAAACTTTTTCCTGCTGGTGGAAGAACAAAACATCAGGTGATGTAGTCATTAGTTTTATGTGACTTGAAGTTATATACAATAATTCTCTACAAAAGAAACTTGACTTTAATACTATCTTAGATTTTTAACAGTTTAACTTTGACATAATGACTTTAGTAAGAAGCAACTTAGAACATCCTGTTGCCCATAAAGAAAAATTGATAATATCTTTGTACTATCTTGGTATGCTGATTCCTTTCTGAAGGAAAGATCCCCAGTAATCCTCCCTCCTCATGGTTGTGATCGCCCGTGTCAGGAGATGTAAGAAACTATACACAACACATTTAACATTGCACTGTAGGAAAAGCCCTTAATGTCTGGGCTGAGCTTGAGACATTTTTGGTGTCTCTGAGGTGATTAATTAGAATTCTGATGAACTGAGCTACTTTCTGCTAATTGTTGCCTATAAAAACTAATCACATCCTTTCTTTTAAAAATGTAGAACAAAGACATGGAGTGCCACTTAGCCCAAGGTATCTACTTTGAGCAAAGGTAAGCAACCTTTTAGAGGTTTTAAATAACCTCTCAAGCCTACCAACCAAAAGTGAGGACAGCTGGACTCAGGAAGGTATCTGACCATTTCTCCTCCTCTCCTGAGCTTTCTTTTTCCTTGCCATAGTTTCCCCTGACTCTAAAAAATTGGTGAGTCTCAGGAATTCTTCAGTTATCATCTGTCTTTGAAGGTAACCTTTTAAATGGCACTCACATGCAACTTTGGAATGAAATTGATAGCATTATCGGACAGCAGATATTTGTGGTTTTGATCTTCATGAGTTTGACTCTTTGGAAAAGACCTCAAAGACCTGTGCAAATGTTTAAAAAATAACATCAAACTCCATCTCTAAAACTTCCACTGTGGCTACTCCATATGACTCTGTCCTTTCCTTTGCAACATTCATTTCCTAATTAAATTACCTAAGATGCCAAAAGTGTTTATCACTTTCTTAAACTGTTACTCTATCTGCTGTTTAATCCTTATTGAGCCCTTCCTATGCATCTGCCATATTTTCTCAATTAGTTTGTAATCCCTTCTGAGGCTAGGACCTAAGATCTTGGCCCTCTGTGTTAGTCAATTCTGATGCAAAATTAGGTATGCAAAGCTGCCCCCAAAGCCTCTGTCTGTCCAGCTCATTTATGCACCCATTTAATTAATTCTCTCCACTAATTTATGCATGCAATAATTATTTATCAATTATCTATTCTATTTCAGGCATTGTTCTTTTTATTGATATATAATAATTGTACATATTTATGGGGTTCATGTAATATTTTGATACACACGTGTAATTTGTAATAATCACATAAGGGTAAAGGGATATCCATCACCTCAAATATTTATTTCTTTGTATTAGGTACATTCTAAATCTTCTCTTCCAACTATTTTGAAATACATAATAAATTATTGTTAACTATTGTCATCCTCCTGTGCTATTAAATCCTAAAACTTATTCCTTCTATTTAACTGTATCTTTGTACCCATTAACTAACCTCTCTTCCTTGTCCCTCTCCCTTAGCTTCTGGTAAGCATGATTCTACTTTTTACTTCCCTGAGATCAACTTGTTTAACTCCTACATATGAGTGAGAACATGTCAATATTTGTCTTTTCGGTGCCTGGCTTATTTTACTTTATGTCTTCCAGTCTTACTAGAAATCCTTCCATTACTGCAAATGACAGGATTTCATTATTGTTATTGCTGAATAATTGCCAGACCTTGTTCTTAATGCTGGAATAATGAAAGAAACAAAAAGCCTTGCCCTCATGAAGCCTCTGTTCTAGGGAGTAGAGGAAGTAAAATATATAGGAAGATAAATAGTGACAGGTGATTCTGAGGCTATCTAGATAAAGTTAGACTGTCTAGGTGGAACCTGCACTTGGCAATAGCTGACCCAAGAATGGTTTCCTCCCTAGGGCTGGAGGCTGGTGTATCTGGTGTGGTGTGAACCCCAACTGTTGCAATGTTGGCTACACTGAAGATTTCCCTTGAACCTCTCCAAGAGACCCAGCCAGAATATCAGGGCTTCTCTCCTGCTTTTTGCTCTGTAGTTTAGTTCAGCAATAAGACTACTAAAGTTTTGATTTAAATATCCAAGCCCTTGTTTTGAAAACTTGTTCCATGATGACTTCTTTCCAGGCCCCACTGCTAGGAATTGTACCTTGTCTTTCTTTTCCCAATCCTGGCTCAAATACTATTCCAAAGTGGAACCATCATCATTGCTGTTCCAGCTCTCTGGGTTTTTTCCCCAATAATTTATTAATACATATTAAAATTATAATGAACTACTTGATTTATGGAAGACATTTTCCTGGGAATTGTAGATAGAAAAGCAAACAGTTCCAGTGGTACAAGAAATCCTTTGCTCAGACACAATTTATCATATTTCACATGGTATTTTTTCCATAGCATGTTCTCAATCCACTTTGGACTTTTTTGTTAATATGAAATTGTTTTGAAAAGTTTAAATTTATTGTCAATTGTTAAAAGACTACCTTTGGCTGTAAAAATTTCTGTCTTGTGTATAACTTCCTTCTAGGATGCAAACTGTGACATTTTATGAGACTAAGATATTTTAAATAGGCAGAGATACATGGAATAGAAACTGTTGCTATGACAGTGTAGATTTTTGTGCCTAATGTTATCACAATGCATGAAAATGGAAATTAAATGATGTTGAACTCTATAGAGCTGATGCAATATGCAAGGTATCTAAAAGGCTCAACTTGCCATATGAGTCTTACTATGAGATAACTAAATCCTTTTTGAGGACAGGATGGATAGAACTGGGCAAAAAAGCAGTTTGGAAAGAAAACAATCTGAAATAAACCTGACTTTGTCAGATCCCTCAATCTCAAGGCCTCACTATTGCTGCAGTATTTAGCATCCTATGTGCTTTTTATTCCTTGAGGCTATTGAGTTTCTGTTTCCAGGCGACCCTCACAAACGTCTTATTCCTTGCAGAGGTGTTGCTCCCCTTGCTTTGCTCTGACCTGGGGGTAGAACTGAGTTTACTACCATGGGGATATCATTTGGGCTACAGAAACATCATTTCTAGGCCTGACAGTTGACAGAGTGGTGAGTGGACCAATGCTAATCAACACACATCACATGGGTGTTTGCTAAAAGTTCAGAATTTTAGGTCCTGACCTAGGGCTACTGAATCAGAATATGATTTAACAAGATCCTCAGGCCATCCATGCACACTGTCAAGTTTGGAAATCACTGATAGTCCAGAGGAAGAGTAAAGGGAAAGTGATGAGAAGGCCCATCAGTAGCATTGTAGGGAGAGTCACACCTCTCTCCTCACCTAGATCCTCCCTATGAGGATAACTTAATCAAACTGGTTTGATTTTAGGGCTCTGAGTACAGAGCTGGGATGAGGGTGGTGCCAGGGAGGCCCGCAGGGTGCAGCATTTGCAGAAGCACTCACTCTCAGGTGCTGTCCCTGAAGGTGGCATGAATCTGAGGGTCCAAGCCTCCTTGCCCATCTCACCACAGGGTGTTTGCCTCACCCTGGTCCTGCCCTGCTGAGCACTCAGGATGAGCACTAAATGGGATCACAAGTTGTTGAAAGGTATCGAGTATCTCTCCTCTTTCCTTCCATTCTTCATGATGAAAGCCTTTTCAGAACTGTGTGTATGCACACGGGCATGCATGTGCTTTTTATACTCTTGCATCTGTCTCTTGTGGTTTGAGGGTAACATCTGAGAACCAGGATAGAGAGGCCTCCAGGGTAGAAGCTGGGCCCTGTAACTGTGTTAAGTTTACTAAGAGTTCAGAGCTTCCATGCAGCATGGAACAACCTAGATCTTTGTCTTTCTTCAGTGGATCTCATGCATACATTTTCCTGGATGCCTAGAAAAAGGAGTTGTTTGGAGATAGAGTAGGATTCAGATATCCTCGCAATCCCAGTTTCTTACAGGAGAGTCACACATTGACTTGCAGTGTCTCTGGTTGTTTATAGCATTTGTTAACATTCTTCCCATAGGAGAGAACCCTGAAAGGAAGACAGCTGCGTGGTTGGGCTGCCACAGTACCACCCATCTTCCAATAGGTGTGTGTGAGCTGGGGCAGGCTCCTGCACTGTCATGTTTTCACTTTCCTCCTCTATAAAATGAGAGTGATACCAATTCCCACACTAGAGGATGAATGAGAAGATTACATTAACAAATTCATGAAAGTACATCATAAAAGGCTATGCAGATGTTGTTATTAACCTACTGATAACGTTTAAAGAGGTATGTAGAAAATAATAGCCCTCATACCTCAGAAAGCTCAAGTGCTGTTTCAGAGTCCTATAGTTTGTAGGTCCTGGAGTGAGATTTGACCCAACTGCCCGACTCGATTTCTTTCTTTCCCCACATACCTCCTGGATACATCGCACAGACATCTCCTTGTATGTGTTCTCTGAAATGTGACTGACATCTCTACCACTCTCCATATACTTTCCTTTTTATATTAAGACATCTTTTCAGATTCAGTCTCTGGAAACCCAGTGTCTTAACAAAAATCATTATTGATTGACTTCTTGCAGAGTTGGAGGAATGGCAGCTGCTGAAGCAAAGCAGATCTTCTTATTTGCATTTCAGGTAGATCAGAAAAACATGGCACTAAAATTGTGCCTGTGCAATAATAAAATGTCTAGGAATTCACAATGCTGTGTAGAAAGCTTAGGCATGTTCAGGCCAGGCCATCAGGTTCCCTATGGACAAATGGTCCCTTTACCCCCATCCAAGTGAGATTTTCCTGAGAAAATGAATATCCACTTGGAAATGCCCCATGAACACCACAGGCATTACCTTCCTGTATTTTTCATGGCTTAGCCTTTTTAGTCGACACACCACTGGAGACTCCTTTCTACCTGTTTCTAAAGTTAATCCTCAATAGAGGCTGGAGAAAGTTCACAGGCTTTAATGCCCTGGGATAAAGCATCAAGTGCCCTATCCTACAGACCCAACTTGTGCCTCACTACTGAACTCTAGGATGACCCTTACCCCTGTCCCAGCCTCCTGCCAAGAATCAAATTATTATGACTCCGAAACTGGGATGTCAATTTGTTCTTCCCAAATGAACTTCTTATGTAGCAGATCTCATTGACTCTCATTTCGAAACACTTTCACTATATTTTTTAAGATCTTCATCCTATTATCAATAAGCTATCCTAAACATCAATTCATTTGCTCTTCTATTTACTCATTAATTCAACAGTGTTTACTAAGTGTCTTCTATGGGCCAAATTTTGCAATACCTTGGGGACATAATGGGAAGCAACACTAGTGCAATGGAGCCACAGCTTCTTAGACTTGATAGACATTCAGTTATCAACATCAAATGTTAAGTGAACACTCTCTATGTAACAGAGATTTGTTCTTTCCCTGAAGGATACTTTAGAGAAGTATCCATGACTTCATGCCACTTACATTGTACTGGAACAGGTTGGGGCAGGGAGCAACAGACAAGACATAATAATATGGCAGGTGGTAGAAAATGATAAGGAGAATATTAAAGGAAGAGAATGCGGAAAATCAATGAATAGCTCCGGCAGGATGATCAAGTATGATTTTTCTGATAAAGCTAGAAAGCAAGTCATGTGACTGAGTGGGGCAAAATATGCTGAAAAGGGACAACAATGACAAAGATCTACAGGTAGGAGTATGTTTGAAGTGTTTAACAAAAAGAGAGAGGGCAGGGGATGGAGTGGAGAGAAAAGAGAGGTGAGGTCAGACAGCATGTGAGGGAAGAGAGCATGTGTAGCTTTGAGTATATCTCTGTATGCCCTGGTTAGGAATTTGGATTTTACTCTAAGATGAGAATGTACCTGAAGATTCTGGGCAGAAGAATAATCTGCTATGACTTAGGTGTTGAAAGATTTTCTTTCTCCAGTGTATTGACAAATAGAACACAAAGCAGCAGGCAGCAAAGTCATCACAGGGTCCCAGTGATGATTCTCCACAGGAGAAGGAAGAGGCTTGGACCAGTCTGCAGATGGTGGTTTTAGTTAAGATATTTTGATCGTCAAGCAGTCAAGATTTACTGAATGATCAAACCTGGAGGGTGAGAGGAAGAAAGAAGTCAAAAACAACTGTAAGATTTTTATATGAATCAAAGAATCATTGGAATCATCATTTACTGACATGAATCAAATAACTGCTCAGTGGAGAGTAAACTTACAAATTCTGGTTAGCACTGTGGTGAAAACACTGGGGCCCCCTCACTTATCAATCTCACGTCCACCACTCTCTTTTTGTTTCCTACTCTTCTACTAGTCCCCTCTTGCCACAAGGACTCTGTGTAAGACACTTCTTGATGGAGATTTGGACGTTATCTAAGAGCAGTGGAAAGCAGCCATTGCATCGTGCAGTGAGATGATCAGACTTAGGATTTGGAAGCTCACCTTGGCTATAGGTTGGAGAATGGATTGGGAAGGAACAGCATAAATGAAGGAGAACCAATTTAGGAGATTATGGTAGAGACCAGGAGAGAGAAAAAAACATTGACATGGGCCAGAGGGGCATTCCATAGATGAAGCCTAATATCTCAAAGCCATTTGGAAGCACCATGTTTTTGGTCTTCTTATTTACCTAGTTGCTGTGTACCCATGACATCATTGGTATATCAGAAAAGGCTAAATTGAGATGTGAAGTGAAAAAGATAGGAAGCAATCATCACGTGTAGATTAAGTAGAGGAGGAGGTTAAATGTAGTCTTTTGGGTGGGGCTCTCAGGAAACTATGAGATATTTCCAAGAAGAGATGGCACATCTCTTTGATGCCCCAGTGGTTTTTATATTTTTCTGCATGAAGTTTACCACTTTCTACACATGCACTCCTCTCCCCTTTTCACTACCCTCCCCCTTCCCGAATCATTGAAAACACTTTATTTTTGCCCAGCATCTGGATGTCCTTTCCTATGCTCCATTAGACCTCCTAACAACTTGAAACCAGTATTGCATAATGGTTAAGAGCCCTGGTTTTTGAGTTGGACTAACGTGGTTTGAAATTTAGTTCTACCATTCACTACATGGCTTTGGGCATCTTACTTAAATTCTTGGAACTTCAGTTTCCATATTTGTGAAATGGTAAAAATTATAACATTTGCCTCTTAGGATGGTTATCAGAATTAAAAAAGAATGACAGGGGACTTCCAGTTTTTAGTCTAATACAAAAGAAGCTTGAAAGTAGCCACTCCATCCTAACAAGTAAGAATCTGAACAAACTGAAAAATTAACACCACTTCTTAGACTTACAAGAGAAGGAAGGTCATAGGGAAAATATTGTCTCCAAAACTGGAAAGACAAATAGGCAGATACAAAGAACTACAATTTACTGGAGTGGAATCCTAGGAGGCAAAACATCTGTGAGTATTAGTGTCAGGGTAGGAAAACCTGAACTATAATTGGTGAATTTCAAAAGGCTTAGTGTGCACACGTCTGTGAGACAAAAACTTCTGGAGGTCTCAGCAATAGTGAGTCCCACACTTTTATGAGTTTGGCCTCTTGCAACTCTAACAGGTTCTCACAATAAATTCTGGAGAAAATCTCCTCATGCCTGTGATGAAGGGGAGGGGAAAAGGAAATGTTTTGAAATGCAGCAGAGAATTCTGTTTTTAACAAGGTCTGTCCTCAGGAGAAATGGTTTAATCAGAGCCTATCCTGCTGAGGTTTTATCAGAGCATAACTAACCCAGGGAAATGTAACATTAACTCCAGTCAACTCTAGCCTTCCACATGGAGGAAGAAAAATATTCAAGTCTTAGCCATCCTGTCCCACCTAAGGGGGAGACAAAAACCCTGAGAAGCAGGCATGAAGTTTACCATACAGAGGTACAGACACATCAGAATTCACTACCTTTCCTGAGCATAGATACAAATCCTTGAAAAAAATTAGCAAATCACATCACACTGTAGAAAAGAATTATATACCATGTCCAACTGGGATTTATTTCAAGTATGTAAAGCTGTTTCAACATGTGAAAATGAATTAATATAACCCACCATATCAATGGACTCAAGAAGAAAAATCACATATTATCAGATGTTCAGGGTGTCCCAAAAGTTGCCTCTAAAGTCAGTAGACATTTAGAAAATGGGCAATTGTAGCTAAATGTAACTTTGTTTACAAAATATTCATTATAAAATGTTATAATATATTTACAAAATATTCACTATATGTTGGCTACCTCTTTATAAAATTCTGTAATGAATATTTTATACATAAAGGTACATTTAGCTGCAATCTCCCATTTTCCTTATGTGTGGTGACTTTAAGGGAGACTTTTGAGATACCCTGTAGAAAAATAATCTGACAAAATTCAACATCCACTCTTATTAAAACATACAGTAACTAATACACCCTCTATGGAGGGAATTATGGAGAATCCTCAAAGAGCTAAAAGTAAACCTGCCATCCCATTACTAGGTATCTACCCAGAAGAAAAAAAATCATTTTACCATAAGGACATTTGCACAAGAATGTTTATTGTAGCTTAATTCACAGTCACCAATATGTGGAATCAACCCAAGTGACCATCAATGCGTGAACGGATTAATAACTGTGGTATATGTATACCATGGAATATTATTTGGCAATAAAAAATAGTTACTTTACATCTTTTATACTAGAGTTGCAAAGTTGAGTTGCAACTTCAATGTGGAGTTAAAGTAAATTTTTTTTTAGTAAAGTATCACAAGGATAGAAAACAACTATCCAAAATACTCAATCCTAATACAAAACCAATAGATAAATAAATACACACCCACATGCAAGAAAAACACAATTAAATCTCAATTGTGGGGGGGAAATGGAAAGGGGAGGAGAGAGGGTGATTGGTAAGCTCTTACTTAAGGTACACCATGTAAGTGTATACAGCATGCCCCCTGCATGAAGGACTCAACTACAACTTGAACTTTACCTAAGAAATGCAAACAATGTAACCTAATCATTTACATATGATTAATCTGAAATTTATCTCATATTAATCTGAAATTTTAAAAAATGCAATAAATTAGGAATAATGTGAATGTCCTCAACTTGATAGAGAATATCTATAAAAGCCTATGGCTAAAAAGTCAATGGCGAAAAACTAAAATTTTTCCCACCAAAATCAGGAACAAAGCAAAAATTATCCCTCTCACCACTATTATTCAACATTGTATTGGAAGTCCTAGCTAAGGTAATAAGACAAGAGAATGAAATAAAAGATATATTTATTGAGAAGAAAAATAATATTGTTGTTGTTTACAGATGACATAATTCTTTATGTAGAAAACTAAAAATAATCAACAAAATAATCCTGAAACTGATAAAAGATTATAGCAAGTTTTCAAAAATGAGGTTAATGTACAAAAGTTAATTGCTTCTTATATACCAGCAATAAACAAGGGGTTTGGGGATTAAAGATAACATTATTTATATTAGTACTCCCCAAATGAAATATACTTATGTATAAATCTAACAAAATATCTAAAAGTTGTATATGAAGAAAACTACAAAATTAAGAAGATCTAAATAAATGGAGAGATATTCCATGGATATGAAGATTCAATATTGTCAAGATGTCAGTTCTTCCCAAATGTGTGTGTCTGTGTGTTTTTTTGTGTGTGTGTATGATGCAATCCCATTCTAAAATCTCAGCAAGTTATTTTGTAGATATTGGCAAAGTAATGCCAAACTTTATATGGAGTGGCAAAAGACCCAGAATAGCCAATTTAGTACTTAAGAAGAACAAAACTAGAGGACTATCCCTACTGAACTTCAAAACTTACTGTAAAGGTACAATAATCAAGAAGCATGTAATATTATGCAGCCTTAAAGAAAGATGGAGACTTTAACCTCTTTCATGCTTACATGGATGGAGCTGGAACATATTCTTCTTAGCAAAGTATCTCAAGAATGGAAGAAAAATTATCCAATGTACTTAGCTCTACTATGAAGCTAAATTATAGCTTTCACATGAAGGCTATAACCCAACTATAGCACAAGATTATGAGGAAAGGGCCAAGGAAGGGGAAGGGAGTGGGGAGGTTAAGGTGGAGGGAGGGTAATGGGTGGGGCCACATCTATGGTGCATCTTAGAATGGGTACAGGCGAAACCTACTAAATGCAGAATACAAATGTCTACATACAATAACTAAGAAAATGCCATGAAGGCTACGTTGAACAGTTTGATGAGAATATTTCAGATTGTATATGAAACCAGCGCATTGTACCCCTTGATTGCAATAATTTACACAGCTATGATTTAAAAATAAAAAAAGATAATTGAAGAATAAAAAAAAAAAGCTTTTGGAAAACTGAAAAAAAAAAAAAAAAAAGAAGAAGCATGATATTAGGAAAAGGCAAAAAGAGCAACAGAACAGAGAGCCAAAACTTAGACCCACATAAATATAGACGGCTGATTTTTGGCAAATGAGCAGAGCAATACAATGGACCAAAC
>CAUYPK010088344.1:0-69492 GCA_963574355.1 Loris lydekkerianus | reverse complement strand
CTTCATTGTTTTCATCATTTCCTTCATTGTTTTCATCATGTGTATTCTAAATTCCCTTTCTGTCATTCCTAACATTTCTTTATAGGTGGAATCCTCTGCAGTAGCTACCTCATGGTCCCTTGGAGGGGTTTCTCTGGACTGATTCTGTGTGTTGCCAGGAGTTTTCTGTTGATTCTTCCTCATGAGTGATTTCTTTTATATGTTTTCTTGCCCTAATTTTCCTTTCACTTCCTCTTGCTCTTTAAGTTCTCATACCTGTGGATTAAGGTTTTGATGAGTCCTTTTGATACAGGGCCAGAAGGATGAGAAGGTTGAAGAGCAAGAAGGGATAAAAGAAAGAAAAAGAAAGAAAGAAAAGAAAATAGAGAAAGGAGAGAGGGTGGGTAAAAGAGAATATTGACAAAAAGAAGAGAGGCACAGAAAGAGGGAGACAGAGCAGTATAGGTGTACAGTAGAGCACTTTGACACAACCTTAAAAAAACCTCAACCTCTGGGGGTTCCCAGTTGGGTGTTTCCCTTGAGGTCAGCAGCTCTTTGCTAACCTGATTGGACACAGTACCCCACCTCCACCAAGTAGAGAGGAAAGACAAAAATGCTATAAATCAAACCAAAACAAGCAAACAGAAAAGTTTATGGGATAAATTGGGTGAAAAAACAAATAATAGGGGTAGAAACACTAGCAAAAATGAAGTTCTAATGATTGAAAAAGGCAGCAATGGTAAATTGTATTTAAACTAGAAAAATGGAGAAAGAAAAGAAAGGAAAAAAAAAAAAAAGAAAAGAGAAAATCTGTATGGAAAAGGTTGAAATTAAAAAACAAAACAACAACAACAAAATAAACAAAAAACAAATAAACAAAAAACCCCAGCCCAAAACAAAGCAGTATATATATCTTGTTGAATATTGTCTGGGCAACAGGTGGTTCTGGGGTATAAGATGTTAATCACAATGCTAATATGACTGGAGGCCTCCACTGATTTCTCAAACCCCACAGGGTGGAGACCCTAAATCTCTCTTAGCCCTCTTAAAAGGCACTTTAAACTTCTAAACTTGGCTAAGCAGAAGCTTTCCCAGGAACGTGCTTGAGATTCCTTTATTTTTCTTAACAAAATATGAATAATGTTTTCAAAATGAGCCAGTGTTTTTCTATGATGATAGGTAATGCCTGGTGAGTTTTGCAAGTTAATTAGTTCTTCTGAAGTATCCTTATTAAAAGAGGGATAGGAGGAAAAAGGAGGAGAGAAAGAGAGAGGGAGTGACACAGGGAAATGGGGTGGGACAGAGAGATGAGGAACGGAGGAGATGAGGAAGAAGAATATGAAAGAAGTAAACAGAGAGAAAAGGGAAGAGGGGAGAGATTTTTCTTTTTATTCACTTGTTAAGTTTTGTCTAAGATGTCATAAAAAATTATATTAACTGGTGAGGATGCTTAGGGAATTCTCCTGGACAAGTGTGGAGTTGCAGATTCATGAGTAGGTAATGGTGGCATAGGGAAAACAGCTAGTAATACTTGAAAAGTGTAGCTCCATGCTGGCTTAGAACTGTACGGTTCTGTTTCTGCCCCATTGTTTGGTGGTGGTGAATGGAGACAGGCTATAAAAAACATTCCCCTTGAATTTTGAGTATGCCATTTACCACTTATGAGCTCATGGTCTTATACAGTATCTTATGGGCTCTGTAAGTTGTTTAGGGAGAATAAGGAACAGAGATAAAGCTTGCTCTTCACTAAAGTCTGTGTGGCTTTGCCACTGTGTCAGCCTGAGAAGAGAAGGCCTTTTGGAATCCTTTGCTCTAACGGAGTGATGACATAGACTCGGAGATGATTAATTTAAAATTCATTGAGTGACAACCACAAATTCATGTCTTCCCACTGCTGTATGGGCAATTATTCTGATTCATGGCCACTCTTTAAAAGAATTGCTTACTCAACATCTTTCTTTACCAGTTTCCACAGGCTGCTGGTTTTGGCTGTTCTTGCTCTGTGTAATTTTGAGTTGACTTCATCAGAGCACAGACAAACCTTACCTGGGGACTGTCCTCACTGACTCCCAGGTATGTGCTGGAAGGGGGCAAACTGTTGTTGTGAGAGATGCCTTTTGGGGTTATTTGTCCCTGTATTGTGTGTTGCAGGCCTTTCTTCTTGGGATCACAGTCAGAGAAGAGCTAATGTTGTCATTCTGCTACTTTCTAGCATCGTGACTATGAGTAACTTAACTTAGAGCTCTGAGTCCTCATTTTCACATTAGTCATATCGGGATAATAACGTCTCCTCCCTGACTTATTGAAAATACTGCATAGGATAATGGGCATGGAAGGACCTGTTACAATGTTCGGTCTTCAGAAGATTTCTATTATATCTGGATGCAGGTAATATCGTGGGGTTTGGAACCTCCTGCTGTGCCAGCCATGATGAGTGCAGGGACAATCAATGGTGCTCTTGTTCAGTGTTCCTGGTGCCTGGCACTTGATAAATAATTGCTCAACAAATGAAAGTCTGGGCTGTTTCTTTGCTGCAATACTGAAGGAGCTTAGACTTTTGCCTGGGGTTAACATCAAACCCAAATGTATTTTTTAAATTTAAGAAACTGTATTTCTTATTATTGAATGATAGCACTGGTTCTGTGTAAAGAGAGGTTATCTATCTAAGGATAGAAAAAAATCATTGGCTTTAAAAACTATGATATTTCATCATTTAGAGATCATAAACTTTTTTTATTTTTTTTTTGAGACAGAGTCTCAAGCTGTTGCCCTGAGTGGAATGCCGTGGTGTCAAACTCTTGGGCTCAAGTGATCTTTTTGCCCCAGTTTTTCTATTTTTAGTAGGGATGGGGGTCTTGATTTTTGCACAGGCTGGTCTTGAACTCATGAACTCAAGCAATCTACCCTCTTCCGCCTCCCAGAGTGCTGGGATTACAGGCATGAGCCACCTCGACTGACCTAGATAAAAAACTTTTCAGTAAAGGGGCATATTGTAAATATTTTTGGCTTTGCAGGCTAAGTGATCTCTTCCCAAGTGCTGCCATTTGACTCTGCTGTTGTACAGAAAAAGTGGCCATAGACATTAATAACCAAATTGGTGTGCTTTGTTTCAATAAAACTTTATGTAAACAGGTAGAATGTGGCATTTGGCCGGTAGGCTTATAGTTTTTGAATTCTGACTTAAAGAATGAAGCCCCAATTTATAATTTTGGAAGAAAATAGATGTATGTCATAAAGATTTGGCTAAGAAATCTATGTAATTATATTAACATATATAACACACAGAATCACGGAAAACCACGTTATTATGCTTATTTTTTAATAGGTAAGAAAACTGAAGTTCAATACATTCAGAAAAGAAATCAGATGATTGCTGCAACTAAATATTGAGCAATAATAATAATGCAAAAAAAGTAACATTCACATTGTCAAATAAGAGTATGTCTATTATAGAATGCTTTGACTCTGAGACTATATTACAGAATGCTTTGACTCGGACTCTAGTTATCTTCATCCATTTTTTACAAAGTTTTTGTTTCTAGTCCTTATCTTAAACATTGTTATTGTCATTAAATTTTAAGGCTTTTTAATTTTGTGAAGGCAAAAAAGTGGAAACCAAATAAACACATGTATATGTAAAATAAAAAAGAAAGAACATTGAAGTTCAAGAGATATTTTCTTGATATCTCAGGTTAGTAAGATTCAGACAAGATCTGGATCCTCTGGGGGCAAATGTGCCCTTTCTACAGTGTGTCCATCACATCTCACAGCCCTGCCTGTCTTTGGTCTCTGTGTCTTTTTAAAAAAATTTTATTATTAAATCATAGCTGTGTACTGTGTCTTTTTCTTATTGGGACAGGCAGTTGACATTCTTTCCAATCCTAGAGGCTTCAATTTTGGATCTGAAAGAGCTGAGGGCTATAATGAAAAGGCTAATTAACATCTTAGAAGGGTGATTGCAAGTTTTGAAACAAGTTTGTTGCGTTTTAGCCTTTATTATTGGTATTTGGTGTCTGATAGATTTTTGTTTCTTCTCTTGACTTGGATATGACAAGTTCTTAAGCTTTTAAGTTTAGAGAATAAAATGATGAACATCAGGAAAACTGTGTACTTTAGATACAAGATATATTTTTTATTAGATTGAAAGTGTCTGCTGATATTTTTTCTATAAATGCATTTTATTTCTTCAGTATTGGGTTGAAAAAGTAAATGCAAAAGAGTCTCTTTAAAATATTTCAAAAGTAGTTTCTTTACCAACAGAAGAATTTTAAATATATATGTTTACATATATATTTGCATTATATATATATTTGCATTATAAGCTGGCAAAAAGACTTTGGTGAATCATCATGGGCATCCCTACATTTTTTAATTCCAGGCAGAAAAAGAGTAATTACCAAACGGTCAATTGATTGGCTCATAACTCAGGCTGAGCCACAACATATATAGGAGGAGTCATCTAACTCTAGACTTAATGAAGTGAATGCTAATTTTACACCCTGTTGACGAAGAACATTTTTTTTTTTAGTTTGCCTTGAATAGCACTATCTTGTTGACTTTCAAAATTCCTTCTAACTTCAGGATAGTTCTTTGATGATTGACAACACTGATATAGAGAGTTTCACTTTCTGCAACCATTCAAGTGAAATGATGCATGTAAAGGATCAAATTGTGTTTGGCAGATACTAAGTACTCCAGAAAGTCTCATCCTTCTTTACTGATTTTTCAAGTTACTTCATATTGAGCTACATTTAGTGCCACGTTTCATCATCACCGCTTGGGCAATTGCACCACACCAATTTTTTAGGCTTGTAGAGCACAGTCACCTATAGTCAGATCTTTGTTGTATTAATTGAGATGATGAACAGATGCAAATCCTAGATTAAAGATGTTCAAACAAGCTTGGAGTCGACCCATGTACCCAGGAGCTCCAGTAAAATGTGAATGTCATAAATCAGCAGTGACAAACATAACACTTGAAAATCCAGGGAGCTGGGCAAAATATCATCCTGTTTTAAACATAAATGGTGCCCTTTCTGGAAGACTGTGATGGGCAGCAACTATGAGAAGTAGTTAGTGATCATCTGGCATAGGTGTTCATCTATTCACCTGTCAAAGTTTTTCAACCTCTTGCAAATCATGACCAATGACTAGACTGGTTTTAGAATTTTGTGGAAATATTTTCTTTCTTTCTTTCTTTTTTTTTTTTTTGAGACAGACCCTCAAGTTATCACCCTGGGTAGTGTGCTGTGACATCACAGCTCACAGCAACCTCCAACTCCTGGGCTTAAGTGATTCTCTTGCCTCAGCCTCCCAAGTAGCTGGGACTACAGGTACCCACCACAACGCCCAGCTTTTTTTTTTTTTGGTTGTAGTTGTCATTGTTGTTTGGCAGGCCTGGGCTGGATTTGAATCTGTGAGCTCTGGTGTATGTGGTTGGTGCCTTAGCCACTTGAGCTATAGGCAAACACACATGCTTTTTCCAATGATCACAGAGTAAAGAAAACTCATGATTAAAGGAGAAAGAAAAGAAAAGAAAGACTGAAACTTTGTCATTCTTTTCTACCTTTACTGAGAAATTGAGAAAATTTCTCTTGATGCTCAGCCACTGATTTCCATTGGTTGATATCTTATCAAAATGGTTTTACTTGTTTGATTTCTATGCTAGCTACATTTGCATGCTAGCTCATATTTTCTATAAAGGCAATAGCCAAACCCCTTTAAAAAAGGTTTCTTTTGAATTTCCCTGTGTTTAACATACTCATATTTGTGGGATTTACCCCCCTGTTTACAGTCAGTAACACATCAAGATCATTGAGACTTAAAACTAAAAGTAACATCAGAACAAGATTTCGATCAGCTGTAAAGCTTTTGTTTTTTAGTTGATGAATATATTTGTCAATCTCCACCTACTCTACAGCTCTGTTGCAGGGAAAAAACACAGAACTTTGAAAATAGCTTAAAACACACATTGTATGACCTATGTAATAGATTAAAACAATCTTACAATAATATAAAAATTCAAATATAAGAGACCAGCCAAGGCAATGGGTATACAAAATAAAATAGATGTAAAATAGATTCCTGCTTCACTGTTATACTGAAATTGGGGTAGAAAAATGTGGGTCAAATATTCTTTTGCAGGCTCTATACAGGGACCCAATGGCAACAGCAAAGAAAATATAAATGTATTCAGTCAATATTTAATTTAGTTCAAAGGACGGAACATGAGTGTTTGTTTTAAAAAGTTTCAGCCTTTCTTTTCTTTTCTTTCTCCTTTAATCAATCAGTGATAATTTTACCCTGGATTCCAAAACGGCACTTGGAAAAGTGCCCTTGAGGGAGGGGCAGAGTTGATATAATTCCAGCCTGACAGGTGTTGATTGCAGTTTAACTCCCACCTGGCCAGGTGAAAGCAGCAGCTCTCAAGGCAAGAAGGTAAATGCTTACATTGCCTAATGTCGTTTTTTAACAATGAACACTGCACCGGCAAATTATTTTAAATAATAGAAATTCAAAGGTGATGTAATTGAAAGCAAAAGATATGCTGTTTTTATGAAGTTAAATGTCTTTAAAAAAAAAGACATATGAAGTTAAATGTCTTTTAAAAAAAGCAACTTGTTTATGATGTTTGGATTTTCTGCAGGTGTGGCAATACTCACCAGAAGATATGAATACTACCAATTTTCTCCCTCACTTCCCAGTACCTGGTAAAACATCTGATGTAGCTGATTAGTATTTTAAAAAATGTGGATGTTTGAATAATTTTTTGGATTTTCACATACTTGTAAAGATTGTACAAGATTGTAGTTCATCTTTTAATGAATTATTTCTGAAATAAGAAATGGTAGAACATAGAGAATCTCTATTTTAAATAATGTGACTTTAGATGTCTCTTTGGGAGTGTAAGTTGGAAAACACTTCAATGATATCTTTTTAAAGTATTTTTTTGTTTTTAGATATTGTTCATGATTTAGTTTGCTATAATCTTGATCAAACATTTATTTTAGCAGAATAGCATCTACCGATGTAAAGTTAAAATTATATTCTTGGGTTATTAGTAGCTTTGTGGAAATTATAGAATTGATAAGATATGAAATATTTTTGGAATACAAGGTTTTTCTTACTAGTATATGTAGTAAAAAGCAATTTTACTCAGAATGGTTTGGGTTGTTAGAATATCTACCTTGTTTAAATTTTTACATTTTCATTATAAAGGAAACCGTATTTTAATAATTGAACCATTTCTTCTATTCTAGAAAATTAATCAAAAGCTGATTCTCGTATGTATAATCTCTATTGATTATAGCTGCCTGAAGAATATATGTAAAGTTAATACACAATTCTAAATCATCCTCTAACATCAGATGAGCTACATCAGATGTTTGATTGGGTATTGGGAAGTGAGGGAAAAAATAGGTAGTATTCATATCTCCTGGTGAGTATTGCCACACCTGCAGAAAATCCAAACATCATAAAAAAGTTGCTCTTTTTTTTAAAAAAAGACATTTAACTTCATAAAAATAGGTATTAGAATTATCTACAATGAAAAGGGGGCAGATGGGAGCAAATAAATCCATAAACACTTCTAACATGCTCATATGTGCTGCCGTTGTGTTTCTTGCATTGTGTATCTTGATAAGATGAATAAAAAGTATTGAATCTTCTTTTAAGAAAATTATAATTTGGAAGTAAAGACAGAAGTATAAAAAGCCTTATCTCACAGTGTGACGGGGAAATAAGAGAACCAAACGTTATGTGGTATTGTATACAGTGGTGGCTGATTAACACTTTGGGGGAAAAGGCTGGAGAAAAGTTCAGGAGGTTTTCACAGGAGCACTAAAGCCAATGGAAAGAAGAAAAGCAAAGAAGATCAGGTGGGTGTCTCAAAAACCATAAAAAGGAAAGAAAATATTTACAGTGTTAAAAACGTTAATGTTTAGGAATTTTCACGAAGATGTGGAATTATTTGTATGTAGTGAAAATAGGAAACTAATATATATGCTCAACAATATGTGATTAGTTTAATAATTTTAAATGTATTGATATAATGGGATATTGTAAAGACACTAAAAGGAAAAATATGTAGACAGTCCCAGTGTGGATAAAAACTTAAAATTCCATTGAAAGTGAAAACAAGTGAACATAAAATACACAAATGTATGTACTCACACACACATTTTGGTATAATTGTGAGATTGAAGAATACATGGAAAAATAAAGGCAATTGATTAATTTGTCAACATACTGAGACCAATATTCTTCATTGTTATTATTATTCTGCCATTTGTATAATACATTTAATTTGAGGATTAAATTCCTTTTTTTTTTACCTTATTAGAGGCTAAATAATGAATCACTTACTTAGAAAGTATTATAGGCAAAAGTATGATATTATTTGTATTGATATAAATTTTTTTTTTTTTTTTTTTTGAGGCAGAGTCTCACTATGTCACCCTTGGTAGAGTGCTGTAGCATCATAGATCACAGCAAACTCCAACTCTTGGGCTTAAGCCATTCTCTTGTCTCAGCCTCCCAAGTGGTTGAGACTACAGGTGCTTTCTACAACACACGGCTATTTTTTGTTGCAGTTGTCATTGTTGTTTGGCTAGCCTGGGCTGGGTTTGAACCACCCATTGTTGGTGTATGTGGCTGGCTCCATAATCATTGTGCCACAGACACAGAGCCAAAATGTTTTTTTTTTTTCCTCTTTTTGAGACAGAGTCTCACTATGTCGCCCTCAGTAGACTGCTATGGTATCATAGCTCACAGGAACCTCAAACTCTTGGGCTCAAGCTATTTTCTTGTGTTAGCCTCTCTAGTAGCTGGCACTATAGGAGCTTGTCACCATGCCCGGCTATTTTTTAGCGATGGGGGTCTCGCTCTGGCTCGGGGTGGCATTGAACCCGTGAGCTCAGGCAATCCTCCTGCCTCAGCCTCCCAGTGTGCTAGGATTGATTTTTTTCCTCTTTTTTTTCTGAGTAAGAGTTACTTACCATCTCCTTCCTATATAGCTTTGGTCAGTAGGAGGTGCTGTTGGGGATAGTAAATATGAAATTATGTAACTCATAATTTCTGTTTGGTTGTTTGCAATCTTGAAGTCTCAGTCTGTATGTGTGATACTTTCGCACAGATTTCAGTGAAATTTGAAAAAGACTTTTGAGTAAATTTTTCATCTAGAGAAGCAATAATCACGTAGATTATAGGAGTCTTAGGAGAACGTACTGGCGTCTGAGCTACCATTTGGCAGAGAAGTTCAGGGCAGTCCTCAGATGGACTTTCAGTGCTCAGAGGCTCTTTGTGAGAGACACCAGCAAGGTGTGTACCTGCTGGTGTTACCTTCACACCACACAGCTGTGTGGTGGGCCACTCAGGACGTGAACTTTGAAAGCACAAGTGTTACCTGCTCCGCCTTTGAAATCAGACTGAACTGGCTGATGTGCACACTCCCTTTGTCACTGAGCGTTCGGATGTAAGATGAAGATAATTCCCAACATATAGGAGTTTTTGAGATTTAGAAGCAATTATGTGTGAAATAAATGCCAGGTACATCACAGGCTTCAATTAAATGACAGCTATTAGTATCATAAAGCCATGTGAGTGAGGAGAGGACTAATTCCTTGAGCTCCATGGATTTGGGGGTCCTTGCTATTTTAAAAGGTTTAAGTCAGCTCTAAAGCAATGATAATGATACAGATTATACACAAGTTTTTCAGGTTGCAGTTTGTTAAGAGGCAGCTTGCGTCAGCAGTCACCTTCAGACTCATACAGTAGCTTCTTTGAGTGGTGAATCTTTCCAGAGTAGATGCAAAGTTCCTCCTGTTAATGCTTCAGGGAGCATGTCTTACTTGCATCTGGAGCCTCAGTTTCATTGTGAGAAGTTATTTTTCAATATTTCATATACAGTATTCTTAGTTCTCATGTTAGGTATAAACTTGCAATGACTTGCCTTTCACTTCCATCTTTAGTAATATGTGTTCAGAACGCTTTAAAAGTAAACCTTATACATTATATACATATGTAAAAGTTGATAAAAATGCACACGTGTATAAATCACATAGGAAATAAGTGTAAGTTTGGTGTGTAACCAGCACTCAGATCAAGAAATGAACCATCACCAGCCTTGTAGACGTGTCCTTCAGGCCTGGGTCCTGTTGTGCCCTCAAGCCAGCTCCTGCCAGCTCCTGAGAGCAGATGCCATTCATATTTTCCTAACTCTGGGTCCAGTGATGTCTTGATGGTAGTTTGAAATTGACCCTGGTATTGACACCATGAAAATCAGCAAACACTACAAATCGTGGAATTTTCGGGGGCTAGTTTACTAATCCACCACCATCCCTATCTGCTGCTAACCATGGTTTCTCTACATGTCCCCGAGGGTAACCACTCTCCAGAATTTTACAACTGCAGAATTTTACATAAATGGAATCACATGGTATGAAAATTTCCACGTATGGTTTCTTTCACTCAATACGATGTTGTGGTGTGATGTGAACCCGTGTTATTTAGTGCTATGATGCGTTAACTACAGTTTTGTTCAGGGTCATTGGTGTGTACACTCCATGGTGTGACTAAATCACACTTCTTTGTGTTGTTTCTGAGTTTTGACTATGATGAAAGTGTTACTATGAATGCATTTGTATACATAATTTTTTAAAATCTGAAAGTGCTACCTCTGATAAATATCTCTTACAAATATATTTTAGTATTGTGATGTTTAGATTGCTACCTTTTTCTTTTTTGTGACAGAGTCTCACTCTGTTACCATGGGTAGAGTGCCATGGTGTCATCACAGCTCACAGCAACTTCAAACTCCTGGGCTCCAGTGATCCTCTTGCCTCAGTTTTTCCATTTTTAGTAGAGACAAGGTCTCACTCTTCCTTAGGCTAGTCTCGAACTCCTGAGCTCAAGCAATCAATAGATCTCTACCTTTGGTATTTGTTGCTAAGTTAGTCCTGTTTACAAATCTAATGTATTTGAAATTTGTGGGTTAGTCATTACTGTTTTCAAATTAGTACTAATGTAAAGGGATTTTTGATAAAATGAGAAAACTAATTTTACATTTTTTGTTGCAATACAATTATGTACCATGGATTTTATTGACCATTTAAGTTTATCATTAATAAATAAAAACAGTTAAAATGTCTAAGAGTATTTTTTTTTTTTTTTTTTTTTTTTGAGACAGGGTCTTACTCTGCTTCCCAGGCAAGAGTGCAGCAGCATCATCATGGCTCACAGCAACCTCAAACTCCTGGGCTCCAGTGATCCTCCTGCCTTAGCTTTCAAAGTATCTGGGACTATAGGCATCTGTCATCATGTCCTGCTAATTTTTCTATTTTTTGTAGAGATGTGGTCTTGCTATATTGTCCAGGCTGGTGTCAAACTCCTGGTATTAAATGATATACCTGGGTTAGCCTCCCAAAGTGCAAGGAGTATAGGCATGAGCCATAATCTGGCAAAAAGCTTAAAAGTGCTTTTAAAAGTGTTATATTTTTAAATTGCCTATTCAACTCTGTATTATTAGAATAATCAAATGTTCACAAGTGCTATTTAAGAAACTCTTCCTGCCAGGTTTAGAGGCTCACACCTGTAATCCCAGCACTCCGGGAGGTGGAGGCAGGTGGATTGCTTGAGCTCAGAAGTTTGAGAGCGGTCTGGAGCGAGGGTGAGACCCTGTGTCTAAAAAATAGCCGAGCGTTGTGGTAAGCACCTGTAGTCCCAGCTACTTGGGGGGCTGAGGCAAGAGAATCACTTGAGCCCAAGAGTTTGAGGTTATTGTGAGCTATGATGTCATGGAATTCAACCCCAGGGTGACTGAGTGAGACTCTGTCTCAAAAAACCAACCAAACAAACCCCCCCCCAAACTGTTCCCACATTATAGTCCCTTGCTTTCTCCATGTCATTTTGTAAGTCCATAACCTTGCTGCTCTACGTCTCTTAGATTCTACCCCCATCACTGTTGACATTGCGTTATCTGCTCTCTTAGGACATGGGTTTCTCAAAGGCAGAGATTGTGGCCCCTTCAATTCATCCTTTTCTGTACAGTGACTAACCCGGTGGGAGCATTTCCTTAGGTTACTGTCAGATTTAGGCTGTTTCCAATTTTAAAACTAACTGCCCCCCTCCCCCGACTCAAACAATCTATCAGAACATGGTTATCAGATGACATTTCAATCAAATGATTAAATGTTTATTTTTTTTCCTATATTTTAGACATTGGTATAAAACCAGGAAGGACTTTCCTGCTTATATGTAGTCACTCATTCTTACAGCAACCTTCTGGCCATTTCCTTCAGACAGTTTTCTGTTACTACCATCCTCACCTCTCCCTTGGAGGACGAGGCAGCGCTAATGCTACACAACGCTGTAAGGGAAGCTTAGACCCAGTCTGGGGGGTGTAACTAGGAAATGCTCAGAAAAGGGAATTATTGCTGGGTGACCACACTGGTCATTGCAGCTGGTTCAGAAGACTCATGACAAGCAGTTCACAATGTTTATAGAAATTGTATGCAGAAATGGAGAGAGAGAGAGAGAGAGAGGGCGCGCAAGCGAGCGCACATGTGTGCTTGGAAGCACTGTGCACCTCACAGGGTAAGGACAGGGCCCAAATTAGAAATGAGTGCAGAAAGCAGCCTGATCCAGCAGAAAGCAGGCCTGGGCACGGAGAGGTCTTAGCCCTGCTTTGCTCTGGGCCAGCTGCACAAGGGTGTGCAAGTCACTTCAATTTATTTGCCCTCAGTTTTAAAATCTTGGAAAGAAGGGAGTTGATCTACATGAGCAGTCATGTTCTTTCTGAAGCAGGTAAGACGCTAATTAGTCAGTTCTAGGTGTACTCATGTCAGAAAGACATACGCTCCACTCTGATGCCAGGGGAGCACGTGCAGAGTGAGCAAGGATGAAATTGAGCAAATAGCTGGGCCATCCAAAGAGCCAGGTTGGGATCACCCGGTCTTTCCATCTGAGCTCCTGTTTTCCTTCAAGAGAGTCTGTGTCTAGTTCTCTTTGAATAATAATGAAAAACACAGCCAAGATGTCCTTCCCCTTCTCCTCCTTTGATGCTGAACTTTTTAATGGAATAGCAAGTTAAGCTATATACCAAGGTTTTAAAAAATTAAACTACATTTCACTTGATCTTAGCCAAAAGGCTGAGAAGTGATTAAACTACATTTTATATACAATTTTATGATTAAACAAAAGCCTATGAAATCTCAGGTCATCTCAGCTCACACCGTCTTTGCTTGGTTTTGTTTAGTAGACTTGTTGCTAAACGGCTAATGCAAGTCATGTGCAGAGAAACCACAGTGGGCATGAAGATATTTCTCAAGTGTCAAGGATAGCTTTGTGAGGTATGAGGAGTTATTGAATTTCCAGACACACAAAGGATATTCATTACTTGGATGATAACACCTTATAGGGCAGATGGCTCTTGAAAAAAATCTCTGAAAGTCACAAATTAGTTTTCAAGCACAAAATGTATCTCAAACCCAGCTTCACAGGCATCAAGTGAGAATGTAAGTCAGATGCAAACTTAGCAGAAAAAAAAGTGTCAGGATAAAAATGGACTGTGGGTTGGGCAGGATTGAAAGTACCAGTAAATAGTGGGCATGTGTTTGGTCAGCCTATGCTATGTTGAGGGGAAGCTTAGCAGAAATAGTAGATATAGGAAAAAGAGTCCCTAGTTTGAGGCCAACTATGTGTGTGGTTGACTCCTCAGTTTTCTGATCTAAAAGAGGGATAATACTTGCTTTGCAGAATTAAAAGACGAAAGCTAATACAGGTAAAATACTACATGTCAGGCACATCGTTTAAAATGTTACACAATGTTATCTTTTCGAATTAAGTTTCTTAGGCTAGAAAAGCCTATATTAAATGAGGGAAAGGTTAAACCAATGTACGCCATTCAATTCAATGTGATAACTATTTCTTCATCTTTACTATGGACCACGCATATCTGATGATAAAAACACAAATAAAGGGGCTTACATTTCTATCTTGGAAATACACAATATCAATAGGCAAAGAGACGAAAGAAAAGACATTTCCTCGGAGGGGTGGAGGTCCAGAATGGAATCTATGTAGGATTGTCCTGATACTGCTGGAATACATTGGGTAGGAGGACGCGAGGACTCTGCTGTTGGGGAAGTCCTTCTGTCACTTTGGTTCTGTATTATCTGTGATTCAACAACGTCAAAGTGATCATTAAAACCAATGATGAAAAGACATGTGACATCTTTTAAGACCTATTATCTCTTGAACAATATTAATGACTAAAGTGCCTCAAGTTCGGGAGGTTGCAAATAGGATGAGTCAAAAGGGGGTGAGGATGTTAACAAAGGACATGACCCATGATCCCCTGCTGGGCACATCACTGGTCACAGCACATTGAGGGGAGGGCATAGGCACAAGACCTCTAGAACCAGGCATAGCCCAAGGAGGATGGGATGGAATGATGTTTGCTTGGCTGCTAGCGTGCCCACAGAGAATGGTAGCCTTTGATTTTATTTCACCTGAATAAAGGAAATTTCACCACAAGGAGGGTTGACTTGTGTTCCCCCAAAACATACATTTAAGTCCTAACCCCTGGATATATAATTATGACCTTATTTGAAAACAGGGTCTTTGTAGGTGTGATCAAGTTAAGATGAGGTCATACTGGTTTAGGATGACTGGTGTTTTTAAAAGAAGAGGGAATTTGGATACACACATGGAAGATAAAGGGACATATGTGAAGATGGAGGCAGAAGTTGGAGTGCTTTATCTACAAGACAGGGAATGTCAAGGATTGCTGACAACCTCCACAAACTGGGGAGGGGCAGGAGAAAGACTGTCCTTGAGAGCCTTCAGAATAAACCAAATCTGCCCACACCTTGGTTTCGGACATCTGTTCTCCAGGACTGTGGAAGAATAAATTCTTGTTGTTTAGAACACCTGTTTTATGATAATTTGCTATGGCAGCACTAGGAAACTCATTCACATCACTAAATGAAAAAAGATCTCTCTCATTAGCAATATTGACACAAATAATTATATACAGGGATGGTAATGATCTTAGTTTCCCAGTTATAAATAACACGTTGAATAATTGTGTATGATTGTATTTTGGATACTTACATAAGAATTGTTTGTTTACCTATTTTTCTCCAGTCACCATCTTCTCTCTCTCTTTCTCTTTTATTCAGATTTTTAGGAGTTTTACAATGGATGTTCTTGTTGCGGCAAACACCAAGTTTTGCTTTGATCTTTTCCGCAAGATAAGCAAAGATGATTATCATAAAAATGTCTTTTTTTGTCCTCTGAGCCTCTCGGCTTCCCTGGCTATGGTCCGTTTTGGAGCTAGAAATGCCAGCGCGCGTCAGATAGACAAAGTACGTACTCCTTAAGGAGCTGCCCATGGCCCTGAACTCCAGGTCTGCACTCAAGGTCAGATGGCTGGGTGCTCACTGCACCCCGAGCTTTCTCAGAGCCTGCACCTGCCTCTGAGCCCTCCTGTGTATTCCCCACACTTGGCTTTCTCTTCAATCCTGCCATTTTTCAGGGTTCAGTGACACTTCCCACCTCCTTTGTGGGTTTCCCCATCCTCACCAGTCTGACAGTTTTTCTCATTGGTCTGCCCTCTCCATCCCTGTGTGCACAGCTGTCACTCTTTCTCATCATGATTGAGACAAATACTGGTAGGGACATTATTCGTATGTGTTTTGTCTCACTCAGTTCATTAGATTATTAAGCTCAGACTTGTATCCAGTGGCTGAAGGTCTTGCTGTCCTCCTCGGTTCTTCTCTTTCTCTCTCACTTTAAATTGTATTTAGCAGTCAACTGTGTTGTCTTTTCTTTCAAAATACATCCAGGATTCAAGCTCTTCCCAGAGTCTCCCTGAGGGCTGAACTTCCACCATCTTTTCTAACCTGGACACTGTGAAACCTCCTGTTGGATTTTCTTGCTCCTCCCATGGACAGTTAGTTTTTAACATGGCAGCTTGAAATCCCTTTAACACCTGAGTCTGATACTGTTTCTCTTCTGCTCAAAACCTCAGACTTCTTATTGCATTTATCACAGAAGAACAAGTGCTTATACTGGCCCAGGAAGATCTGAGAAGGGGAATCCCAGATAATCCCCGTGACTCCATGTCTCTCCCACCCCTTGCACCTGTCACACTGCTCTCCCCCCTTTCTCAGGGAAGCTGTGCCTGTCCTGTTTTGGGGCCTTTGCTCTGGCTGCCTTTGCCTGAGATCTCTTCCTCCAGATAACTGATCTCACTTTCTCCTTCAAGACTTTGGTCAGTGTTTACCTCTGCTAGGAGGACTGCTCTGACCTCCTGGTCTAGGACTGCATCTTGGATCCCAGCCCAGAAGAGATCCCTGCTACTTTTCCCTGCCGGTCATGTTCCACTATCTAACATACTGCAGATGATGACTAATGACTTGGTGTATTGCGTTTTGTGTGTCTCCTTCACTAGAATATAATCTCTGGGAGGGCAGGGATCTTTATCCTAGAACAATGCTTGGCTTAGAGTAGACACCCAATAAACTTTTGTAGAATGAATGAATGAAGGTGGTAACAACTCCCAAGTAAACTATGAGCTCCTGAGGTTGGACTTACACTTCTTGGATTTAGCACATAGCACAAGAGTTATGTGTAAATAAGGTGCTGCCCTTGAATATGGAGAAGTCAAATTTATGGATTAAGGAAGAAAGTGTTTGGGGTAATTCTACTTTGGTCATCTACTTGAACTGGGTGCATTATGATTTTCTTATTCCATTAGAGAACTTAGCTTTAGAGTGTGGTTTGCATGGTCTGATCAAGTTTCAGATGTTCTGTCTCCAGGCACCTCGAGGGTCGTCTGCCAACAAAGTAGGTCTGAACAGTGCAGCACGTGGCACTTGTCTCCTACCTCTCTCTAAGACTCTAGACAACTTGTCTTTGCTGTTCTGTTCCTTTGATTGATGCAAACCTCTAGAAACAGTGCTGTCCAACACAAATCTAATGGGAGCCACATAGTAATTAAAAAAAATCTTGGTAACCACGTTAATCAGATGAGGCTAATTTTAGTAATACATTTTAATTAGCCCTATACATATAAAATACTATCATATCAATTTGTAATCGCTATAAGAATTTTAAGGGGACATTTCACATTCTTTGCTTTCCATACTATCTTTAAGATCTCGTGTGTACTTTGTGTTTGCATTAGATTTAGACCGGCCATCTATTTAATATAAAGAGTTCAGTAGCTACACAGGCCTCAAGGAGACCTCTCTATTCTTTTAGTTTGGGTATAGTTATTCGCAAATGCAGTTTGTGGTAGCATTCGATGACTTCCCCTCCATTCCTCCTCTCTGTCCAAGGACAAAAGCATCCACTTTCCTTTACACTATCTTTAACTGTTTTGTTTGACGTATAATCATTGTCTCATTATAAAAATGTTCCTGGAACTATTTGGATTCCTGCTGTCCATACTGTCAGAATGACCCTATCCCGTTATCACATAGGTACTGCACTTCCATGATATTTATCAGAGTGAAAGCAAAGAACCTGACCCCTGCCTGAAAAGCAACAACCAAGAAGCTCAGGCTGACAATTCTCTGCAAGGGGAGAAAAAATCAGCAGAGTCTCCGAATCAGCAGGTGAGCCACAGTGAACTCCTGTCCCTCCTTCTTACAACCTGCTCATTCTGGCTATACCATATTTGGTCATGGACTCTTATTCCCAAACATTATGTCCTGGCTGCCATCAACAGCAATAACCTCTGGTGATCTGCAATTCCTGAGTGTGTGACTTGTCTGTCCTTGGCTGTGAGCCAGTTTCCTAACAGTCGAATCTACTATTTTCTGTTCATGATAAAGAAACTTATATCTTTAATAATAAAGCCCCTTTACTCACCTGCTCCTACAGGCCACAGGTTGAAGACGAAGGGCAGTAAGGGGTAGGGTCAGTTGCCAAAGTCTTACACTCTCCTTCCACCTCTGCCTGTTCTCATTCAAACTGAAATCTGTACCAATAACTTTTACTGGCTGTTTGGTACTGGGGGGAGCAGGAAAGCGATGCCCCAGGTGGTACAGCTCCTACCTTAGAAAGGTGAAGAGGAGATGGAGGGATGATTGTCTTTCATATGCCTTTTTGAATACAGAGAAAACTAGGGTGCACCCTTCTAAAATACAGGGTGCATTGCTGAGTCCCCAGATGTATTTTTCCTGGATGATACTGATCCTGGAGGTGGGAGCCAGGATCTCCCACCGGGACCACTTCTCATCCTTTATTCCTCTTTTCCTCTCAGCTCGCTCCCTTACCTGGTAAGGGCAAGAAATGATACTCTACCAAGCAGCCCTATCTTGCCTCTGTACAAAATACCCATCCTTTAGTGGGGTTTAGCTCTTCTGATAGACAAGCGAAAGGCCACATTTTGTTTCTTCTTTTGTTAGGCTGGGACCTCAAAGGACGAGAGTGCACTGCTGAGCTGCTACTTTGGGAAGCTACTCTGCAAACTGGACAGGGCCAAAACCAACTGTACCTGGAGCATTGCCAATAGGCTTTATGGGGAGCAGGAATTCCCCATCCATCCGGTGAGTCGCACACACTGGTGATTCAAGTTACCACAGAGCAGATGATTTAAAAACAAGCGAGTATCTGGATTACTCACCTGCTGCCTAGAAGACAAAGCCTACTGACAGGGTGACTTGCTGGGGACCTGCGGGATGTCCAGGGCCCACTTCTTTCAGTCCTCTACTTTGGTCTCACTTCCCCTGTTTTCAACTTGAGCAGCTTATGAGGTCTGTGCAGAGTGGAATGAAGTGGGTGAGAAAGAGTCTTATGAGGGACAGCGTTGGGACATATGGGGGCTGGTGATGGCCTTTTTTTTTTTTTTTTTTTTTACTTTCTTTCCAAGGTCAAGGTGTCTGGTACATGTACTTTGAATATCCCCTACCTGTCGGCTGCCTCTGGGGCGCTTCTCTAGAATCAACTTTTCTGTCAGTGAAATTGTGCTCACTGTGCTTTTTCTGAGTAGAGTGCTGTAGCAGAAGGAGACTGGATTTTGCTATTTAGAGCAAAAGGCACAGGATTTGTCTCTGTTGCTAAACAGCTTTATACCTAGATCCAGATGTGTCTCTGTCTAGGCTTCAGCTTCCCCTCTAATCCCCGGAACAGTCACACACTAGGCAATAAGCATAAGCTTGACCAATGGCCTCAGCACTGCTGTTTAGGGCTGGATAGTCAGGGACAGGGATAGCCTACTTCTGACCAAAATCAGTGTGTTCTCTTAAAATAAAAATTAGATTTCTCTACTGAGCTTTTTGTCCCCCCAACCAGATTTTTTATTTAATTTTTTTAAATTTAATTTTGACCATTTGTAAGTAAATCATTTTGTGGCATTAATTACATTCGCAATGTTGTGTAACCATCGCCCTAACTATTTCTGCAACTTTTCATCACTCCAAATGAAAACTCTGCAACCATGAAACAAGGTTTTAGTTCCTAAAAACAGAAGTGTTTTACCTCTCAGGTGACTTGATATTTCCTGTGGTGCCTCCACAAATGGATTGTTCAAATAAAATGATATCTGGTGGGAAAGGCTCATGCCATTGAGAAGCCTGGTGAGTACAAGGTCCATATCCTGAATTGTCACCACAAGAGCAGAAATGTTTCTGGCTAAATTAAAACAGGAGAATAGATAGAAACTGACACGCCTATTCCGCCAATATTCAATGTTCCAGCTCATCTGTTTCAGGAACCTTCTCAAGACCATCTCACTCTTACCTTATTACTATCACGACATGAATTTATTGCCCTATTTCCCCTCATCCCAATTGAACAGGAATATACAGATGGTGTGATTAAGTTTTACCACACAACAATTGAAAGTGTTGATTTCCAGAAAAACTCTGAAAAGTCCAGACAAGAGATTAACTACTGGGTTGAATCTCAATCTCAAGGTAAGAGAGATCGAACACATTGTAACTGGTGTTCTTTTCTTTTAAATGAAGAAACAGAAAGCCCAGTTTTTCAGATTGCTAGTGTTTTGGGGCCAGAGGTTTACATGTGCAGATTCTGGTTAACGTGTGATTTGAACAGCATCAGGCAGTTAAAATGCTTGGATATTACTGTTGCTTATTGTGGCTCCTTTGGTTTGTTGTCTTATTGGCCTTCTGTGGAGACGAAGGGAGGGGACCAGCCCCAGTTGGTGCTGGTGCTCCAGGGAGGGCTTGGAGAGTGTTTCTTCCACCCCTGCAGAGGTGAGTTTGAAAAGCAGAATAGAGTCTTCCCCGTTGACTCAAGGGTTAGTGACCTGAAGGGGCAAGTCACACTGCTGGACACAAATTAGGGCATTTTTCAATTTGCCATTGTGCAGCTGGGGGAGAATTTCCGGTGCAATGAAAAGCTCGGAGTACACGCGTGTGCAGGTGGTACGTTGCTTCCCCTGCTTTCAGAATAAGACCATGACCAGGCATCGACACAGTTCTGAGGGACTGGTGGCCTGGGGACAATATCTGGCTGACTTTCATTTGTCTCTAGCACGGGTGCCACTTTCTGCCACTCTCTTCCCGTTGGTGTCTTCCACTCCCTGTCTCCACCCTCCTTGCACTGACTTAGGGCCGGGATGCCCTTGTCTGTCCACTCCTTGGAAGAAAGTCCCCAAATTCCTACATTATCTGTTCTTTCTTCTTCCACATTTCACAACAATTCCCACCCCTTCAAGTCTCTACTCAGGTGTCAAGAGGAAAACAGTTCACCAAAGCTCTTCCTAAGGCCTGAGGATGTAGCTTCTCCTTAGAGAGTTAAGAGCACAGGAGCATTTTAAGTGCAGATGATGTTCACACAATCTGTTTTTGTGGGGTTGAAGGAGAACTCTTTTTCTTTCTCTTCTTTTTTTCTTTTTTTTTTTGAGACAAAGCCTTAAGCTGTTGGCCTGGGTAGACTGCTGTGGCATCACAGCTCACAGCAACCTCAAACTTTTGGGCTTAAGTGATTCTCTTGCCTCAGCCTCCCAAGTAGTTGGGACTACAGGCGCCTGCAACAACACCCGGCTATTTTTTGGTTGCAATTGTTCTTGTTGTTTTAGCTGGCTGGGGCCAGGCTCGAACCCACCAGCCTTGGTGTATGTGGCTGGCACTGTAACCACTAAGCTACAGGGACTGAACCAGGAGAGCTCTTCTTGATGTGGAAGGGGCTTTTCTTCTTAAAACCTCAGCAGGCACTGAAGTCATTGGTGATTTGGTACTTTGGGATGGAAAAGGGCTCACTCTGAAAGTGGACTATTGCCTTCCCCCACGGGGCTTTTCTGGTCAGCCTAGAGCTGTGTTACTGTTAGACAGACGGGTTACTGAGACTGCAGGGGCTCCAGCCTGTTTCTGGTTACTCACTGCACAGAAAGCCAAGCTCCAAAACAATGAGGATTTCTAGGGAAGAAAGGAATTTTTAATATGAATAATGTCAGCCATGTGATGAGGAAGGTAGCCTTAAATTCCCCTCCCCACTAATGGGGACAGTGAGGGGCTTTTTATAGGGTTAAGAGCGTGGCAGCCTGCATCCGGGTAGTTGTGTTGTGCTGGAAGCAACTCAGGCAGGCGGTTTCATTTGCAGGTTACAACTGAGTGAGGGACGGGGGGTCTTGGCATCAGGATGTCTGCAGCAGGGACCTTAGAATCTCTACTCTTGCAGAAAGTTTGCTGTTTCTGGGAAACAACCTAAAAGATCAAGTAGTTAGTGAAATGTCACAGGGTTCATGTTGTTAAGCCCAGCTGGCCTGGGGATGCAAAGCATTAAGAAGGTTACATGGAACACGTGCCTGGGGGTTCATCCTGTGTTTGGTCAGGGGGCTGATTGCAACAAGAGCTCCAGAGCAAAGCCCTGAGTTGGAGGCCTGGGAACTCATCCTGGCCCATCCTGCTGCTTGGCTGTGTGGCCTCACCTCCCACTGGATGCAGTTTATTCTTCTGTACAGAGGGATCAGAAGACTTCCTTCTCATGGTTTATGTGGGATGGAACTTGACAGGGCATGTGAAAGTCCTGATAAAACAGATTTTGTAGCATACTTTAGTCCATTTATATGTACTTTTGTTTATATGTTGGCATATATGCTATTCTATCCTGGGTACTTGAGATAGGACGTTTATGCCATAGTTCTTTTCTCAAAGATATTATTAACATATAGTCAGGTGACTGGATCTGTAATTCGAAAGACAAACCACAGTATAATATGTCTAAGGACAAGTTTCAATCACAAATGGTAGAAAGAATCAAAGGACAGTCCCTCTGTTTCAGGGCTTGAGTCCGATACCCCCAGGGTGGGGCGAGTGTTCCTCCCCTCTCATCACCCCAACACTTCCCCCCACTTCCCCCAACCTAGGAGCATCAGGGGCTTAATCTTCTTGGGTTAGTTCTTGGATTAGACGCTTTCTAGCTCGGGGGCTGGTAAAATGCACTAAAGAAAACCTGTCTACATCAATACTTGGGATACAACTCATACTGAGGACATTCTCTGGGACCTTTTCTTTAGGTAAAATCAAGGACCTCTTCAGCAAGGACACTATCAATGACACCACTGTGCTGGTGCTGGTGAACGCCGTTTACTTTAAGCCCAAATGGGAAAATTATTTTGACTCTGAAAACACAGTCGATGCACTTTTCTCTCTAAACGAGGTACTGTGTTTCAACTCATGGTCTTCCAGTTATGTAACTTGTATTTTCTACAGGGAGTAAACTTAGCTCTCTTAATTAAAGCTTACACTTGGAATAAGAACATTTTACTATGCGTAGAAGTCAGCACGTGAAGTTCATTGGACGTTTTTGTGCCAAATGCCTACCACACTGCACATTTTTACATTCATTATTCAATTGCTTCCACTTAGAATTCGAAGGGGGAAAATGCAAAGGCTAAATTAGTTAAGCGAATTTGTGATTAGGATTCACTTCTGTGAGGATTAGAGTGGGAGGAAAAGATAAGAGTTAGCGTGTTGCCTGGGACAAATTTTCTCTCAAAGGTTAAAGATCCTCAGCTGCAGACTGATGACCCCTCACCTTCCACCTGCAAGTTACTGTGGGGTTTAAGGCGCCTGGGGAATGCCTTTCCTCTGAAGGATGGGAATGGAGCTGGTGCTATTATTTAATGTGCAGGTGATTATTGTTTGACCAGGGCTCACATTGGCGCTGGGATGGGTTCATCCAGTTGTGAGAAGATAGGGATAGGGGTAGAGATGGTGGTGGGGGCAAGAGGCAGGTGGCACAGGCATTGGAGAGGGTCAACTGGCTGAGGGAGCTGCTTGGAGAGAAAGCCTGTCAGCAGTAGTCTTGCTGAACAATTGATTAAAAACACAGAGAGATAAAGTATTGACACCATTATGGCAGGCAGATCAGAGGGCAAACTCTCTCAGGTCCATCACTGGTATGGCTCAGGGCTTCTGGTGCAGACCATTCTTATCTTACAGTAGCTAGGCTCTCAGGAGGGTTGGGGCCGTGTGATGGGCTTCCCATGGCAGTCCCGTGACTCCCTACCTTGTCTTCTGCAGAATGAAAAGAAGAATGTAAAGATGATGACTCACACAGGTCTACATAAGCTTGCCTTCTCAGAGGAGCTGATTGCACAGATCCTTGAGATGAGATATTCCAAGGGGGAGCTCAGCATGCTCATCCTGCTGCCGTCTTACTCGGATGACAACTTAAAGGGTCTGGAAGAGGCAAGTCTTCATTTCCAAGTCTCTATAAAAAATTCTGGTTATATAGATCCTTGGAGAAGAACACCATCGACCATCTGTGCTGAGGAAGCATGGTACCTGGATGGAACCAGAGCTATCAGAGATAGCAAAGAATATATAAGGACAAGAATTAAATAAGATATTTATTCCTCATTTGTTTACACTAAAGAACAAATGCCAAAAAGATTAGAATCAACATTTCCCTCTACTCTCATAGTTCTCTGCAACCATTTTTCCAAACCAAGGGATCTGGGTTCTGAGCAACTTGAAAATTACTAAAAATAAAATAGCTTTTCCTTCCCCCTGAATATCCTGATTTCTGGTTATGTACTCAGACTATTTTTCTGTCACTCAGTTAAAGACCCTTTAGCTGGATCTTGTTTGGGGGTGCACGTACCTAGACAGAAATATGGATATTAACAGTGGAATAGATTGACTGTGAGGTGAGAATTGATGAAGCCTGGAGAAATTCAGTTGCATGTTATCCAATAGGGTAAAGAGATAGAGATAGCGAGAGAAAGAAAGTGAAAGAAATACCTATATAGGGCAGTGCCTGTTGCTCAGTGGGTAGGGTGTAGGCCCCATATACCAAGGGAGGTGGGTTTGAATCCGGCCCCTGCCAAACTGCAACAAAAAAATAGCCGGGTGTTGTGGCAGGAACCTGTAATCCCAGCTATTTGGGAGGCTGAGGCAAGAGAATTGCCTAAGCCCAGGAGTTGAAGGTTGCTGTGAGCTGTGATGGTACAGCACTCTACAGAGGGCAATAAAGTGTGACTCTGTCCCTTAAAAAGAAAAAAAAGAAATACTTACATAGCAACTATAGTAGTTACAACATCAATAACAATCATCCTTCAGTATTTACTATGGGCCTGCACTGTGTTAACTGCTTTACATGCATCATTTTCTTAACCCTTGGAAGTGCCTAATAGTATTACCTCTGTTTTCTAGAACAGGAAATCTAACTTCAGAATGTTAGGGTGTGGCTAAGGCACCCAACTATTCAAGTGAGCTTTGCTGGGCTTTGAACATTTGTCTGTCAAACACCTAAAAGTGCTGGAACTCAAATTGTTCCATAACATCTTTTAAAGAGGAGAGATGTTTGCTTGGAAGAGTTTTAAATGGAATCAGGCTATTCTGAGGCCCAGAGAAAAGCTGTGAAGGTTGTCATTTATGGCTGAAATACTCAGGCACCTTAAAGTAATTGGGGCATTCATTGCAGGCTCAAAATCTGACCCTAAATATTATTTCCTTACTCTTATAGCTGGAAAGGAAGATCACCCATGAAAAAATAGTGGCCTGGAGCAACTCAGAAAACATGTCTGAAAAAATGGTAGCTGTCTCCCTCCCCCTGTTCACCCTGGAAGATAGCTACGATCTCAATTCTATTCTAGAAGACATGGGAATTGTCAATATCTTTGATGAAACAAAGGCTGATCTTACTGGAATTTCTCCAACACCCAATTTGTATTTGTCAAAAATTGTTCACAAGACCTTTTTAGAGGTAGATGAGAATGGCACACAGGCAGCTGCAGCCAGCGGGGCTGTCGGCCAGGGAAAGTCAGCGCCATCTTTGGTGGAATTTAATGCCAACCACCCTTTTCTCTTTTTCATCAGGCACAACAAAACCCAAACAATTCTTTTCTATGGCAGGGTATGCTCTCCTTGAAAGGGGCATACTCTCTAGTACTTGGGGGCTGGAGGAAAATGGCAATTCACTCTTTCCCTGACATAACATGGGCGTTTTTTGCCAAAATTTAAAGCTGATCTGTGCAGTCCCCTGCTCCCTCTCTCCGGCCATCAGCTGGTGCTTGTCCTGACCTTTCTCTTACTCTGTAGCTACTGCTTTCCATCCAAGTGTGTTGGTATTGAAGGGTGCTTTCTCCCTCCCTAATCTTCCTCCACCCTAAACTTTCAAGCCTATAAATTCACCCTCTGTGACCTGAAGGTCAACACAGGTCAGGATGGTTTTGGTTTTATTTGTTACTTACCTCCTTGAGAAGGAAGCCTGCAAGTTCAGGTCATTAGACCCATTCTGAGAGATGATAAACACAGAACAACTTTGGTGGATGGTAAGAGAAAATGTTTGCCTGGATGGTGTTTTGGAAACCCAGCTCTATCTTTAGGGTGGTTATAATCATGGCCGTCACTGAGGAAGGTACTCTGCCTCTGCCTCTGAGGCCCTGTGAGGTCTTTGCACTTGGAAGAAAGTAGGGCTTGAGTGTGTATAAGCAATAGATCAAAGATATGTAATCCCCTAACCAGCACTCATTTTGCACAGAGCAGGAGAATAACATTTGGATTTAGAGGAGATGGGTCTCAGTTTTCCTTATTGAGTCCCCTAGGGTCCCATCATCGAGCATTTCCCTCTGTCTTTTCTTCACCCCCTTCTTCAAAGAATCCCCGTCTATGGCTCATTACTCCAATATACCAGGTGGAGAGAGCAGGGCTGCCATTTTGGTGAACTGCAGGGCTCCTTGTTCTGCTCCTTCTGCTCTCTGCACCTATGTGTCCTCCCAGAGGTCTCATGCCTGGCCACTTTGTGAGAGCAAACCTGGGCAGCCATGATGCACCTGGCAACCCCTGTCAGTCTGCTGAAGTCTGATGCTTGAGTGTTTCCACTCCTAGAGTCAGGAGTGGTGTTCTCTGCTAGTGCAGGCTGAGTTCTTGATTTTTGCCTTAGCTGAGTGCTCTGGAATGACCACAACATGTATAATTCAAGTCTCTTCTGAGTCAGTCTCTTTTCCATGGAAGTGAATTTCTGGTCTTGGTTGTGGCCCAGTTTTCCAGCTCTGCCTTTGACTCTCCTCCTAACTGCTATGGTGCGGCTATCGCAGTGTTTGTAGAAGGGGACAGGTTAACTGCAGCTGCTCCAATGCTGGCCTCCTCCCTCTGTTCTCTCCTACCCTACTGATTTCTTTGTATTGTGACAGACAAGTTCTACCTTCCTCCTGCAGCCTTCTCATTGTTGAAACTCATATATAGTATAAAAAAGTTTTCACTGGTAATGTGAAGCAGTTTAGTCAGTTCTTTTCCCAGAATGCATGTCTCTTGGGTCAAATTTATCTCAGATAATCAAAAATGTAGTGTTTCCAGGGTTCCTTTGGGGGCTGATGTTTACAGGGCTCATTTTGTTCTTGACTGGGCATCACGATGCTGAGCTGGGTGACCATGACCTGTATGTTGGTCTGCACTGTCTGGCATTTCTTTTTTCATTTTTATTGGGATTTCTCAGAGTTTGAGGCATGACGGGGAAAATGTACCTGTTTGTGATAGGGAGAAAGAGTAAGATTCTTAAATCTTTATGTAAATCAGTAAACATATTCTTTCCTAACCTTTGATCAGAATGTTTCTTCTTAGCGAATAAAGCACTTTTGTTATTAGCTAAAAAGCATATAATGCGTTGCCAAGTGATTTTTTTTAGTGATATAACTGACTTTACAACTTTCATCCAAAGATATAAAAATACATATTTCATCAAACTAACAATTCCTCTCAGTTACCCGGGAAAAATATATTTGCCCCAGTAATAATTTCTCCCAACTTTCCATGATAATTTCATATCAAGGGAGATAAAAAGATAAAAACTCACAGTAATGATAAAACCTAAGAGTGACAGCAAACCGATCCTCAGAATATGAAAGAAATTTCTGCTGCCTCCAGGTTAATGGGGCTGGACAGGGAGGCACAGGGGAGGGCTCACCTGTGCCCCAGTCTGCCTTGGTTCCTCCCAGTACTTACTGCCTTCCTCTGAATTCAGAGACACAAGACCTCTGCCAACCTAAATTCCGGACATCCATTTCTCCTGTACTCATTCCTTTCTCCCCAACCTCACTCCTTTCTCCCCAATTCTGTCTTTCTTACCAGTTTTTTTATGCAGCCATTTGAAGACTGAGTAAAACTCCGCAATCGACTTATGAGGAAAGATGAGGACAGGCATTGGCTCTTTCCATCCTAGGCAGTTTTGTCATCCCAAGTGAAATATTTTTGGTGGGACCAAGAACAGGAAAATCCTTGGTAGCAGGATTTGTAGCTTCTACCCTACACTTACCCTATCAGTTCAGAGTGTCACAGAGCCACGCCATACAGGGAGGACAGGATTCTTCCCCAGCCCAGCAGCGCTATAATTAATGGAAGCCCACAAGGCACTGGGAATTATGCTCAAAACTGGAAGCTCTTAATTTGTCACTTTTCATGGCGGCAAGACTGATGTTGCAATATGGCAGCCAGAGCCTGAAAGAACACACAAATCAGGAAGCTGCTAAGATTGCTAGAAAACCACCAGAACATGAAAATCACCAGGAGAATAAAATCTTTTTCTTTTCAGTTCAAGATTCCCTTGACATTCCAGCAATGTCAATAGGTAGAACAAATAAGGCAATGTAGATTCAAAAGCAGCCAGTTGCTGCTGACTGAGTGCTGACTGAGAACCATGGCTGTACGGTCCCCACAGTCTAGAAGTTCACAGACTGCATGTTTTGCTGTATCTCAGCCCGAGTCCTCCTGGTTTCATGTGATGTCTGAGGAATACTCTCCCTCAAACTCATGCCCAGTATTTTCCTTGAGCTGGGGCAGGCCAGATCATATGTTGCTTCATCTCTAATTGCTGTTTACTTCTTTTTCATGTGTGGTATATGAAAAAATTAGAATGCCATTAACCTCAGGCAGGGGTCCAACTGGGGCAACAGGAGGAGGAAGCTCATGCAGTGGACTGAGTGACTGCTTTGCTCCGCCATTGGGTGCCAGCTCTGAACATGTGCTTAAGCCACATCACTCATCCTATGTTCTTAGTTTCCCAAATCCATTTTCTTGTCCTTCTCTTTTTTACTCAAAGAAATCCCAATCTTTCCTTTTTACTTAATAAAAATAATGCAATATTTTGAACATACACACCTCTTATGAATGAACTCCATATACTGAATATTTGATTTATAAATCCCCATATTGTAATAATAATGTATTTTCCCTTTAAATAATATTATCCATCATGTGCAGCAAACAAAGCTTTGGCTTCAGGTGGGTGAAAAGGATTTAAAAGCAACCAGATGTGCAACAGCAGTGCTGACAGAAATTCACGTATCCTTTCTTGACACACATAAATTCTGGACAGATCATTCTATGTTCAAAACTAAATAAACGGGAAAAACACAGGATTGTTAAACAATATTAAATGCTGAATAAGAAAAACTACAGAGAGACAGAGAAAGAGTTTATAACATGATATATGGCAAGATGCGAAGAAAATTCTAGAACCTTTCTAGCCCTTATCTTAAACATTGTTATTGTTATTAATTCCATACAAGTTTTGTGCACCACTTGTATACATTCCTGAAAGTACAGCCTACCCTTCCTACCACTAAATTGCCAAGGCAGGCTGTGGTAAACCTCAAAACAATATCATACACAGTCTAATGAGGGATTGCAAATGCAATGATAAGCCTATGACCTAAGCCTACCAAATGTTTGAAGAAAATAACCACATGAAAGAAGGATGTAAACCTTAACAGAATTAATAGAGCAAACAAGAGATTTTTAAACACATGTAAACATTATAATTAATAACATCCATTACAAATAAGAAAAAGGATTTATTAAAAGATCAACTTAGAGTTCCTGGAAGTAAACTTACTTATTACAACAGTTTAGTAAGTAGACTGAATAGTAGAATGAGCGCAGCTAAATAACTGGAAGATAGAGCTATGGAATTCTACAAAACATAGGACAAAATGATAAGAAATTAAAAACACTTGAATGGTGGGATCACACTTACGGTGCATAATAGAAGGGTACATGTCTGATCTATTAAGTATAGAGTGTAAATGTCTTAACACAGTAATTAAGTAAATGAGATGAGGTATATATTAACCAGTGTGATGTAAACGCTCCTAATTCTATATAAAATCATCACATTGTACCCCATAAATGCATTAATGTATACATGACCTATGTGTTTATGATTTGATAAAAAAATAAACAATAGGAAACAAATGTTGAGTCATACAAGGTAGTTTAAGTAGTTTCAATGTTCATTAATGGGCACTTCAGGAGAATGAACAAAGAAAACTGAGGGGAGGAAATACTCAAAGAAATAAGAAAAGAAAAATGTATAGAGTTGAAAAAAGGTCACTTATCTTCAGATTAAAAGGGCCCATTGAGAACCCACGTTCAACTGTGAGGGCAGAATACATCAACAAAGACTCTAAGTCTTAAAGTTAAGACAAACTTTAACCTAAAATAATGTCTACAAGTTCTACTCCAAAAGAGCTTAAAAAATGAACTGGATAAGAAAATTGGAAATATGGACAGCAGTGATGCAAGAAAGAAGAGTAAATCACAATTTAAGATTTAATTCGAGTTAATAATTACACATCAAGATTCAGATGATCTCATATTGAGACGTAGAAATGGTTGGCTTAAGATGTGAAGAAGGAGTTAAAGAAACAGAGGAAGGAAAGAAATAAAACTTTTGCGGTTTTTGTTGTCTTTCAGGAAGTGGTGGGGAAAATAGTTTAACCTTAGCTATTAATAGAAAATTATCTCTAATATTTGCATTAAACCTGAGGATTACCAGTTGAAGAACTGAGACAGGAAGTATGACTTCCAAAATTTTAAGATAAAAGAAAATGAAAAACACTTGGTCAAGTCAAAGAAATGTGAAAAAGAAACAAAAGCATGGCATATACAAAACAAAACAAAATGTCGAAAAAGTACAAGTAAGACTGGCTCCAAGAAATGTGGATATATTGAAATGGCCAATCAAAAGTGGTACCACATTAAAAAGACAGAGAGCCATTTGTAGAGAATCTAGAGGAGACAAAATTTAAAACAGCGACAATAGGAAGATTAAAATGACGATAGGGGAAAAGAGTATTAGAGAAATTAACTTGAGGAAGGCACAAATAATAACAGAAAATCAGAAAAAATCCAAAGTCCCAAACAATAATAGGAACAAAGATAAATATTTTGCTTTGGTAAAAGATGCCATATACCAAAATTTAAAACATACAATCTGATAGTATAGTTTCAAAATACAAGGAGGTGCAAATAAAAGAAATCGAAACATCTACAACAATGGTGAATAAATTTAATATACCTTTCCTAGATGCCAATAATTCAGGTACAAAAACTACCTTGAGGAAAAAAATGAAAGCTTTTGATAGAGCTATGGAATTCTATAAAACATAGGACAAAATGATAAGAAAACAGAAAATAATAAAAATGCATGAATTGTTTTACCCCAAGAAGTTTGAAAAGAGAACAACATGCTTCACAAATCCAAATAAAGGTGAAAATAATAAAGGCAGAAATATAAAAAGTGGAAGACAAAAGTTTAAAAAGAAGGATCGGAAGTATGACTAAGAAATGATGTTGCTAGCAAACAATTGAAGAAGAACAAGAGGCATATCCACAAGGTAAATTCCTAGGAGTAAAACTGCTGAGCCAAAGTACAACTGCGTATGTAATTTTGTTAGCTATTGCTAAATTCAGATTATAAAGATTACAACATAGAACTCCCATTAGCAACATACATAGGTTCTTATTTCCTGACAAGCACACCTACAGAATGTTGTAAAGTCTTTGGATTTTTGCCAAAATGATGGATTAAAAAATAATAGATGAATATATATTTAATTGAATTTGTCTTGTTTTGAATGAATTTGAGCATGTGATCATATGTTAAGTCATTTGTATATCTTCTCCAGCATAATTTCTATTTTTTGGACCATATTTATGCTGGTGTTTATTTTTCTTCCTCGTTTTAGGAAGGTCTTTTTGTGATAGGAAGATTTGCTTTCTGGATTAGAATTAGCAAAACTCTTTTCTCAGTTTATCATTTCTCTTTGACTTTGCTTATTTTATCTATATTTTTAATTTTCGTAAGCCAAATTTACCAGTTTTTCTTTTCTTGCTTTCAGGTTATATATTTTTTACTTATTTATTTATTTTTGAGATGGTCTTGCTCTGTCACTTGGACTGGAGTGCAGTGATGTGGTCATAGCTCACTGCAGCCTTGAAGTCCTGTGCTTAAGCAATCCTCCCCGCTAAGCCCCTGAGTAGCTTAGACTACAGGTGGTTGCATACACATGTAGTCCAGGCTAATTAGAAAACTTTTTGGAGAGGCAAGGGTCTCACTGTTTGCCCAGCCTGCTATTGAACTCCTAGGCTCAAGTGATCCTTCTTTCTTGGCCTCTGAGTGCTGAGATTGTAGGTGTGAGCCACTGCATTGATGCTTCCAGGTTTTAAATCAGGCTTTGTCTTCTCCCAGGTTTATTGGAATTTATCCATGTTTTCTTCTTTAAGCTGGATGGTTTCATTTCCAAAATTTTAGATCTCTGATTTAATTGGAATTTATTATGGTGTCTGAGGTAAAATATAGGATCTATTTTTATCTTATTCCAAATGACTTGATTCATTCCCTCTCTCTCTCTTCTCTTCTTTCTTCTCTCTCTGGAGAGGTCAAAGTCTAACATTTACTTCATCATTCAGGGTCAACGTTCCTGGTGCACTGTGGGCCATTTCAGCACATAGATTCAGTGTTCTTTTCATTTTTGAAATGCTTTGCTGAATTATAGCTTTAATATCATTTCTACTTCAGTTTTTTTTTTTTTTTTTTGTACTTTAGAGATGATCATTCAACCTTGAACAAATGAGTTAGAGAAGCTGAGCCCTTGCACAGTTGAAAATCCACGCATAACTTTTGACTCCCTCCAGAACCTTACTACTAATGGCCTACCATTGACTGGGAGCCTTGCTGATAGCATCAACAGCTGATGAACACATATTTTGTACATTATAGATTGTATTGCATACTATACTCTTACAATAAAGTGAGTTAGAGAAAAGAAGGTACTATAAAGAAAACAATAGGAAGAGAAATGTGAAAAGTTCTTCATTCTTTTCACTTCACATTAGGTGTCCTGTAGGCTGCATGCAGATTATGTGAAGACCTTTTTGCCTATCTGTGGTGGCGGGTATATCATGAAAATTACGCACAGACCTTTGGCACAGTAGAATTCCTTTGTGTTTGTGTATTTAATATGTGGCCATAGACAACCCTTCTTCTTTCCATGTGACCAAAAGAGAAGCCAACAGGTTGGACACCCCTCAGGAGGAGAAGGAAGAGGAGGGATTGGTTTAGAGGTGGCAGAGATGGAAGAAAATCCACATATTCCTGAACCTGCAAAGTTCAAACCCATGTTGTTCAAGGGTCAACTGTACAGTTACATATATTTTAGATTTTTCTTTTGCCTAATTCTGTTTCTAGCTTTCTCTTTTATCTTTTTAGTCTTTTCTTTATTTTGTTTCTGTTCTCTATGCTCTGTATAGTACTTTCTGATGTAGGCAGCTTGTTAACTATTCTTATTTTTGAGATGATTTGTTACTTCTATAATTTCTTTCCTGAGTTCAGACAGATCTCTTTACACATCTCTCTCTTTGCTGCTGTTGTTTTGTTATTTATGTTTATTCTGAGTTCTGGAAAATATGATTTATAGCATTCTTTATGTTCACTATTGTTTTTCAAATGATATTTAATTCATAAAACAGTGTTATGTTGTAGCCTTTTTCCCCCTTCATGGTTGATTTCTTCCGCAGTATTTTCATCAGCTGAAAAGTTTTGATTCTCACTGTTTTCTTCTTCTAGTAGTTTTGCATATTTGTTGTGTACCTTTTCCTGTTCACGAGTTGGTGCCATACTCTGGTTTCTTGGTTCAAGAGTGCCCTCTACTGTTAATAACAGGTAAGTGCCGTTTTTAAAACGGGGACTTGGTGCTATGCTTGTTGATCTGAGTTATATGTGCAGAAATTAGAAATCAGGTGGCTTTCATTATACTTAAGAACAGAGATTTTATGATTATTTTTCTAGAAAATGCATCCAATAAGATGACGGTTTACAAAAATAAAATGTTCTTCTAGATGGTTTGCTAAACATCTAAAAAAGGTTTTCGTATCCACCAGCAATTAACTAATTATAAAAAATGCTTCATTTAATGCATAACACTTAATTATATCTGAGAGTACCTTATTCATTCGTTGTATGCATCTCCCCAATACAAAGTGAATTTAAATGGAGAAAGGACCTTTAACACTGTATTTGTTAACACTGTACCTCATACCTAAAGCAATAACTGATGCATAAAAACTATTTTTTGTAAATAAATGAATGGAAAAACTAAAGACCCTTTTCATAATAACAAAACTATAAAATACCTATAAGTAAACCAAACAAGAATTTTTTGTGACGAATAACACAAATATGGAAATATTAACATAGAAACATATAGCCCGATGTATTATCACAGCAGGAACACCCAGGCAACCACTACCCGGATAAAGAAATAGAGGGTTATTATCACTCCAAAACACCCACTTGTGTTGCTTTTCATCTTCTTCAAAATATAACCAGTGTACTGACTTGCTGCAGGGTAGTTTAATTTTGCCTACTTTTGAACTTTGTATAAATAGAATCACACAATATGTATTCTTCTCCATTTGGATTTTTGGTTCAATATTGTTAGTGAAACTCATCCCCTTTGTGGTTTGCAGCTCTAGTTCATCATTGTCATTACTGTGTAGCATTTTACTGTGTGAACGTATTATTTACACATTCTACTGTTGACATATCTTTGGGTTTTCAGTATTTGGCTATTTTAAATGATTCTGCTATAAACATTCTTGTATGTGTGTGTTGGTGCTCATGGGCAAATATTTGTGTTGGTGTATACCCAAGGTGGATTTGTGGTTGTGGATTATATACATATGCAACTTTGATAGAATCTTCTGATTAATGAGACCTTTAAAAATTTACATAGTCCAACTTGTTAATCTTTACTATTATGTAAATGGTTTAGTGTGCTCTATGCAGCTCTACAATCCAATTATAATGGAAATTTGTGAATGGTGTTAGGGTAGGAGTCAAGATACCCTTTTTCCCTATCATAGGTATTCAATGAACTTAGCATAATTTATTAAAGACAGCTCTTCTTCTTCCCATGTGGCACTGAAAGCTAAAAGTTTGGACACCACTCAGGAGGAGAATAAAGAGGAGAGATTGGTTTAGAGGTGGCAGAGATAAGTTAAAAACAAACAAACAAACAAACAAACAAACAAAAAAGCCCTCTTTGCCCACTGCTGTGCAATAATGCTTAAAAAAAAATAAAGTGTGCGCATACACATCAAAACTTTTCTGGGCCTCTGGTCTGGCCTATCCTTTGCCAAAGCCATACCAACAACTATTCAATTAATTATTTAAGAAGTCTTGAGTAGGTCTTACTTCCTCTTTCTCCATCAAAAGTGTTTTGGCTATTCCTGGCCCTTTGTTATTTCCTACAAATTTGGTATCAGCTTGCCAATTTTGAAAAATGAACTCTCTGGAATTTTGATTGAGATTGCAGAGTTCAATTTTGAGAAAATTGATATCGTTACAATACTGAGTCTTCGAAATAATAAATAAAATATATCCCTCCATTTACTTTGTTTTCTTTTTATAAGTTTTAAAGAACTTTATTCAAATTAGTATGAGGGTACAATATTTAGGTTCCATTGTTCTCATTTCCAGGGTTCCATTTGTAGGAGGGCCCCTCATCCAGGGGCTGTGTTATACACACAACGTGCACATTAGGCGAGGTCCCATCTCATGCCCTCCCTTCTTCTGCCATACATCCTTGCACCTACCCCCTCCTGCTTCCCTCTACCACCGAACTGGACTATAATAATGTTTTATTGTTCTTAGGAACGTGTAATTATTTATATATTGATTTCATATTAGTAAGGAGTACATTGGATTTTCATTTTTCCATTCTTACCTTACTTTACTAAGAAGACTGTACTTCAACTCCATCCAGGTAAATGTAAAAGATGTAAAGTCTCTATTTTTTTAATGGCTGAATAATATTCCATTGTACAAATATACCACAGATTGTTGATCCATTCATAGGTTGATGGGCACTTAGGTTGCTTCCATGACTTGGCAATTATGAATTGAGCCACAATAAACATTCTAGTGCAAATGTCTTTGTGGTAAAATTATTTATGTTCTTCTGGGTAGATACCTAATAATGGGATTGTAGGGTCAAATGGAAGGTCTACTTTTAGATCTTTGAGGATTCTCAAAACTTCTCTCCAAAAGGGCTGTATTAGTTTACAACCCTACCAGCAATGTAGAAGTATTCCCTTTTCACATCCATGCCAGCATCTGGTGTTTTGGGACTTTGTGATGTGTGCTCATCTTGCTGAGGTTAGGTGCTATCTTAGAGTAGTTTTGATTTGCATTTCTCTGATGATTAAAGACGATGAGCATTTTTCATTTGTTTGTTGGCCATTCATCTGTCATCCTTGGAGAAGTTTCTGTTCAAATCTCTTGCCCACTTACAGAAAGTGTTGTTTGCACTTTTCTTATTTAATTTGAGTTCTCTGTAGATTCTAGTTATCAGGCCTTTGTTAGATTCATAACATGCAAAAATATTCTCCCATTCTGGGGGCTGAATGTTTGCTCTGTTTGTGGTACTCTTAGCTGTGCAAAAGGTTTTTAACTTGATCAAGTCCCAGTTATTTATTTTTGAAGTTGTTGCAATTGCCAGGGGAATCTTCCTCACAAAGTTTTTTCCCAGGGCAATATCTTCAAGTGTTTTCCCCACTCTCTCTTCTAGAATTTTTATTGTTTCATGTCTTAAATTTAAATCTTTTATCCAATGAGAATCAATTTTTTGTCTATGGTGAGAGATGCGGGTCCAGTTTCAGTCTTCTGCATGTGGATAACCATGAGGAGCATCTTCCAGCACCATCTGTTAAATAAGAATTCTTTTCCCCATTGCATGTTTTTTATTAGGTTTATCAAAGATTAGATGATGATGTGTGGGTGGGTTTATCTCTAGATTCTCTATTCTATTCCACAGATCTGTGTCTCTATTTTTGTGCCAGTACTATGCTGTTTTGATCACTATAGCCTTGTAATATAACCTAAAGTCTGGCAATGTGAGGCCTCCAGATTTGTTTTTTATTTCTAAGAACTGTATTTGCTATTTGGGTTTTTTTCTTGTTCTGTATCAATTCAAGTACTGTTTTTGCAAGATCGTTAAAGTATGACTTTGGTGCTTTGGTGGGGATTGCATTAAATCTATAGATTGCTTTGGGTAGTATGGACATTTTAACAATGTTGATTCTTCCTAGCCATGAGCATGATATGTTCTTCCATTTGTTGACATTTTCTGCTATTACCTTTCTCAAACTTTCATAATTCTCTTTATAGAGATCTTTCACATCTTTTGTTAGATGTATTCCCAGGTATTTAATCTTCTTTGGTGCTATTGCAAAAGAAATAGAGCAGTGGTTCTCAACCTTCCTAATACTGTGACCCTTTAATACAGTTCCTCGTGTTGTGATGACCCCCCAACCATAAAATTATTTGTAATTTCAGAGGTTTTTAATTGACAGATAAAATTTTATGTACTTACCATGTATAACATGATGTTTTGAAAATTATAAACATTGTGAAATGGCTAAATATCTAATTAACATATGAATTACCTTGCCTAGATTTCTGATGCTCTTCTAAATCATATATGTATTTTAAAAGTTTCTAACTGTATGTTGCTAGTCTATTAAAAATATAGGATTTTTGATACTGACATTGCATTCAGCAATCTTGCTAAAGTCAATTTCTAAATTTTATAATGTATGTCTCAGTTCCCTTGTACACAATAATTTTATTTTTCCTTTCAAACCCTTTTACTTTTAAATAATAAACTAAATAATCAATTAAATAATTGCCTTATTCTACTTGCCAAGGTCTCTGGTTCAATATCGAATGGAAGATGTAATAGTGAGCGTGTCTGTTTTGTCTTACCCAAGAATTATAAGGAAATTTTTGAAAGGACAAATAGCAAGGGGCTTGGGCTATATATTAAAATACTTCTGTCTTAGGTTGGGTAACCTAGAAGCTGAGAGAAAGATAGAGGTTTTGGCTCAGGTAATTTTTGTATGTGTATGTGGGGGGTTGGGGTGGGTGCTTCTTTGAAAGAAGCAGGACAGGGAGAGAAAAGTTTTGATGAATCATATGGTTTCTGAAGATTGGCTTCAGTCTGATCACATGAGGCCTGGAGCAGAGATTACCCTATAAAGTCTGTCCTACCTGTTGCAAGAGGGCTGTCTTTTCATATGCTTGTGCCGGTGAGTCATGTTTGGGGTGTGCCCTGGTTGGTAGGTGGAATGCTCAGGCAGGTGGCTCCCCTTTGGTTGAGAATAACTTGCCTAAGAGAAGGGCATCAGTGAATTACAAGCCAAGACAGCAACCAGGGACGGATACACTGCTGGTAAATAGAATCTGTTTGGGACACCAGCAACACCCAATGCATCCTAGGTTCAGAAAAGAAAAATGTTACAAGTCAGTGTCAGTGACAGACATGGAGAGGTTTTACCACAACATGGGATGGAGCAGGCAGAAACTTCAGTTTCCGCTCCTCAACTGTAAGCACAGGAATCCCTTTATGATTATTGACCATCAACATATTTCCTACCTTTGAGGCAGTTTTGATACTAGAAGGATGAGACTGATAAGATATTATAGAAGAATAGGTTCTTCTCCAACAATTGGAGGTTTAGAAAACACTGAAAATTAGGTTTCAAGAGAATATGGATGAGAAGCTCTCACCAGATGGAAGTATTTTGGTGTTTAGACATTTACAATCGAAGAAGTTTCTGGTGATGACAACAGTCAATATGTGACCATGAGAGTGGGCTACTGTAGAGGAAAGAAAGGGACTGTCAGGGAAATGAGAGGCACAGTGCCTGTGAATGGTGAGGGTGTTGGTACAGCAGTTGGTGTGGACAGCAAGATCCTGTGCGGAGCACCAGAGCAGCCTGTGGTGGGGACAAGGGCAGCCAGCTTGACAGGGCAAGTCGCCCAAGGGGACCTTTGAGGGTGACTGAAGGAAGAAATGTTTGGAAGAAGTGAGATTAGGAGGAAAAGCAGGATTTGTGACCATTCTGCCTTATCCCAAGACATGAGTAGTTGTTCCCAGAGAAGGGTGTGGGAAAGTCATCCTCAGGGGAAGTCAGGGGTCCTTGTGAGAACCAGGTGACAGAGAAACAGCTTAAGGACAAAGCAGAGGACCTATGGAAATGGCTGGGCAGTAGAACAGGAAGTCTTGGAGCCACAGAGAAAGAAATTAGTGGGTAACAACTGATAAGGATATCCAAATATAGATCATTACTGCCTGAACAAAGATTTTATGCCATTTAGAGAAACTGACACTTTCATTTTATTGTTATGCAGAGTTATCTCCATAACCAAGTGTTAATTCTTTCTAAATCTCCCTCAATTTGTGTTTCTTGGTGACCATTAAAAGGCAAAATCAATTAAATACTGCTTTGAGTTTGCTTACACAGCATTAATCAAAAATTTTTTTTTGAGAAAAGCAAATTTTTAGCACCGAGACTGGTGTACACCAGAACCTTTGAGTCTGTGTCCCTAAGGAGGTGTTTCTCCAGTTGGGACTCACTTGCCTGGGAAAGGTCAGCACAACAAGTGCAGAGCAAAGGTGCCTTTCTGGGAGCTGCAGCCCAGTCACATGGCAAAGCTTCATGCTGTCTGTTGAACATCAAAGCTGAGAGTAATCCAAGGGCTGCTGCTTTTAATGAACTAGTAGGACCAGTAAAAAGCTCCAGACTTGGCAGGAAAAACCGGAATCTGGAGGTGTCATTTCCTATTAAGTTTTCTTTTTTGGGTAGAGTTGCTTTCCTGAAATCAGTGAAGGTGATTTTTGGTGAATTTTTGGTGCCTGGAACTGTGTCTGGTACTTAGTAGACTACATGAATATTTATTGTGTGAGTTAAGATGAGAGATTTCATAATTAAGGGACAGAATTGCTTGAGAATAGGAGTAAATGTGTGAGTGCGTGTGTACGTATGTGTGTAAATGCCTGGCACACTGTTCTCACTCTTTTTCCTTGTTCTGTCCTAGCAAGGTAGTTTTCGTTCATTTTCTTCTCTGCATTTGCCACACCAAAATAATGCGACTGCAAAGATAACTCTGTTATACAGAATGGCTTTGTCATGAGGCAACTCTATCTGCGGTAAGTCAAAACATTAAATTTATGCCTTCATCAGGCTGTACATCAGTGGTTTCCAAACTTGGTGCATGTGGTGATCACCTGAGTTGATAAAAACTATGTTGTCTGGTTTCTACCTGGAGATACTGACTCAGTTGGTTCAGGGGTGGAGCTTGGCCGTAGATTTTTTTTTTTTTTTTTTTAGTTCCTCAGGAGATCTTAGTAAGCATGCAAGGTGGAAAACAGTGCTGAGGCAGAGAGAGAGAGAGAACATCCTCCTTTCTTGCCCAGCCACTTCTGTCTCCAAAAGTCAGGTAAGTTCTTTGGGTTCCACTTTAAGAGTTCTGGATTTTGAGAACACTGATGTTTGTTGATTTGAAAGAAGTACTTTTATAGTGCATAGACTTTCATTGGGGTTGGTTTTATTTAATTTAGTGCCTACATGGCTATGATATTTTATTTTCTTAATTTTGTCTGGTAGTAAGTTAATTCAATTTTATTTTTGAGTTAACCTGCAAAGAGTCCCTGTAAGAAAACCTGAGGCTGGAAACAGATTTCCTGCTTTCCTGTCAGAGGCAGGTGCTTTAGCAGGGATGAGTCCTTGAGAGCAAAAGCCTTCAAAGCATGTGGGCTTTTGAAAACTTCATTTTACATTAAGCTTATTTTTTGTTTTAGGATTCTTCCTAAAACCTTTACTAACTATTATGAAGTTAGTATGTTAACAGTTATAAAGTGGGCTGGTAATGAAGAATAAACCTGTTCTCCCTGTTTATTTGTGGTAAATGTCAATTGCTCTTCAAAAAAAAAATTTTTTTTTTTTTTGGTGAGGTAACAAAAATAACACAAGCTCATGTACAAGCCTAAGACAATACAGAAAAGCATAAAAAAGAAAATTATTTCACTATCACTTAATAATCCATGACCAGTAATGCATCTTTACCCAGAGTCAAGTTTTCAGGCAGTTAGGGATTGAAGTCGGTGAGAGTTGATCAATCCTGCTACTCTCTGCAATGGATTTTGAGTGAACTGAGAAATAGAAAGCATCAGGTAAGGCTGCAACCATTGGCTTTGTTACTGTTAGGCTGGGTTGGAGAGCATTGCTTGGACTTGGGGTGCGTGGGCATCCCCACACCTCACCCCTGTTTTATCCTGGGCCCAGCAGCTGGATAAGCTGGACAAGGGCTGGGTCTGCCCAGGGAAGCTCTGTGCAGGGAGGAGGGTATGGGAAGGCAGAGGCGGGCAGGTTTATACAGATGACAAGTGATAATAGTCATTACAGCTATAATCCTGCTCCCTGGGGAAATGAGAACTGATAACGACTGGGTGATGCCAGACCCCAGCTCATGACTGCCTCCTGTCAAGAGGAAGCCAAGGGAAGGGGTGAGAAGTGAGCGGGAAGAGTTCCCACGGCACAGAGCAACCCACATGCTCAGTTTTGATTGTTGTGGCTGTTCTAGATCTCGTTAAAACCATCATGGATCCACTCAGCATGGCCAGTACTCATTTGGGATTTGATCTTCTCAACAAGCCGAGGAAAACTGATGGCAACGCCCTCTTCTCGCCTGTGGGCATCTCCACTACCATCGGCATGATCCCCATGGAGAGCCGAGGAGCCACTGCCTCCCAGGTAGAGGAGGTAAGGGGGCTTCCTTTGTTTTATATGCATTGACTCATTTTGAGGGGTCAGCCTTCTAGCATTACCTTGAATCTGTTCCCATCTTGACCAGTAGGCCAGGAAACAGACTATTAAGACATGTAGCAATTTCCAGTTTGTCAGAAAAACCCTCTTCCCTCTCCAAATATCCTCATCCCACCTGCCCCAGGATGCTTGAAGGTGTTTTCATTGGGGACTGGGTGTGTGACCTTGTCTAAAGCCATTATGCTCATAATTACACAACTCACGAAGACCAACAAGTACTGGAAAAAGTGACATAATCCCCACTTGCATATAAACGACACATCAAAGAGGAATACATGAATGGATAAATCAATGTAGGTTCCTCAGCAGGAATTCGTGGGAAATGCAGACCTTCCATGATTTTTCCAGGGTAGAACTTGTGTACCATGGAAATTCCTTTAACATACATCTGCTTTCCTCAGACTAGTTCTGTGTGAATTTTCTCTGCTCTGAACATCACAATAATATTTTCTGCCCTTCCAAGGTATTTTGCTCTGAGGAAGAAACTGAGAGCTCAGGAATAAAAGCTGAAGAAGAAGAGGTAAGGAGACGTCAGAAGGGTTTGTTTGTTTTTTGTAGGTGTGGGCTCATTGGGGAGAAGGGCTTGTGAGGCTTGAAAGAGGTAACCCTTCACTCTTATTATTAAGTGATAATAATCACTGCAGCCAAATAGTGTTTCTAGGATTATACCATAACACTAAACTCTTAATATTCAGAAGAGAACTTAGCTTTAATGGACAATAACCACCATTCTATAACTGGCAAAGGCTAATAGATTGGAAGTCCCCTTAGCAGAGTGCCTGGGTTTTGTAGTTATTGGGTGCAAGTTCTGGCTCAGTGACTTAAGAGCTATGCTACTTTGAGTAACTTATCTTCTTTCAGCCATTGTAAAGTCTTCATAGGAGCGTCTGGAACACACTGGTGATGGTGATGGTAGTAGTAGGTGATATTATTACTAAATTCCATTCATATTTTTAGTGTTGGTGGTGTTTTATTAGTAGAGGACCAATGAGATCTCTTCCAGCTCTAGTGTTCTAGTATTCCTCCCACAAAAGACAGTCTATAGAAATATAAGAAAGGAATGAGCCTATTGGATCAGGGCTAGCATCAGGAGATGACCCAAGTTCTCAGAAAGGGCACAGCTGTGCTGATAGTATTTATAGTCCATTTTCAGATCCTCATAAAATCATAATTCAAATCACCTGGCAATGTGAGCAGTTCACCTCACAACCCCGAAAGGCGAGGTCGTCTGAGTGCATCTCTGGAGAGTCAGCCTTCCTTCCAGTGTTTGCACCACAGAGTTGCGTCAGGTAGCTTCTCTGAAGTCCCCTCAATGATTGAAGAGCACAGTTGCTTTCAGTGTGATTTCTTTCCTAGTCATGATAGGCAATACGTGGAATCTTTGTGTAATTTAGAAAAAGGCATGTTATATGGGATAAAATCCCTACTTCTGAGTGTAGGGCCTTATGACTGGAGTGGAAATTGAATTTCAGCTTTGTGCTGGTCACAACCTGTGCACATTCCTGAGTGGTAGCTCTGTTCATTCCACAGGAGCCACAGAAGTAAGAAGGATAGAATTACTGAATGAAAGGATACTAGGACTGGAATATTTCTTAGAAGTCTTCTATTCTAATCCCATCATTTAGTGATTTGTCCAGAGATAGGCTTGACATGTACATTTGATTATCGTATGAATCCAGGATATTCTGAGCCTTGATTTTAAAAACTGATGAAAAATCTTGAGACATGGGTACAAAAAGTGTAAGAAATAATGCAATAAATACCTTATAACTCCTCTGCTCAGGATAAGAAATAAACCATTACCAAATCAGCTGATGCCCCTTAAGTAGCTTCCTTGGGTGCACCCCCATCCTGTCCTGAGAGAGGAAATTCCACTATTGTGGATGAAGTTTCATTTTGCTTATATATTTGTAATATTATTTCATTAAATACAGGACCTTTTGTCATTATTGTTTGAACCATGATTGTTTTTGTTTCAACATTATGGTTATAAGATTCATTTATTTTAGGTGCACAATTGTAGCTTGAGTTGATTTGTTTTTACAGCTGTTTATCTGTTTACCTTGTTAATGGGCTCTCTCCCTCCCTCCCTCCCTCCCTCCTTTCCTTCCTTCCTTCTTTCTTTCCTTCCTCCCTCATTCCTTCACTCTCTCCCTCCCTCCCTTTTTACCAAAAGAGGATAGTTTCTCTAGTTGGGGGCTACTCAATATAGTAGCCATTCAAGTGACTCCTGAGCACTTGAAATGTACCTAGTCTGTATTGAGATGTATCAACTATACACTGAATTTCAAGAGTTCAGTATGAGAGAAGAATACAAAATATAATTAAGTTTTTACATTATTTTTACTGAAATAATGTATATTTTTAATGAATTAATTTATAATCAATATTTGTTGTTAGTTATATGTTGAAGTGATGATGTCCTAGGTCGGATAAAATATAATACGAAATTTAATTTCATTTGTTTCTTTTTACTCTAAAAAGCATAGTCACTAGAAAATTAGAGATTACATATGTGGCTCACATTAGTGGCTTACATTATGTTTATATGGGACAGGATTTGGCTAGCACATATTGAGAGGTAGGGTATGTGTATATTCAACTTTATTAACTATTGTTAAATTGTTTGCCAAAGGGATTGAACCAGTATTTATTCCTCTTAGCACTGTGTCTAAACCCACTTCACAGAGTTGTTCAGGGAGAGTGGGACCTGAAATCCCACTGGCTTTATAATTCCAGGTAATCTGTATATGTACTTTATACTGTATCTCTATCTATGTCTATCCATCTGTATGTTTTCTGTATTCGTGTATGATCATGTGACTTTATTCTCTGTTGATGGGTTGAATTACATTAATGGAATTTCTAATGTTAAGCCATTCTTGCATTTGTGAGATAATCAACTTGGTCACAGTTTTTAGAAAATTATACATTCTTAGTTTGGATTTGCTCATATTTTGCTGAGTTAAAAAAAATATTTGTTATCAATGAGATCAATCAGTAATATTTTTTTCTTGTACTGTTCATGTCCAGTTTTGGTATCAGGTAACAATAAACTCATAAAATGAGTTGAAGATTGTTTCCTCTTTTTCTATTCTGTGGAAGAATTTATATCATCAGAAATACATGTAATTTTTTTGATTATTTTTGGAATTTGAATTAAAATGCCTTGGGCCTGATGATTTTTTAGTTTCTTTTTTTGGAGTGGTGGGTTAGATTTTTTGATTACTTAGTAAATTGTGATGTTTTTGTTTCTTTTAGAGTCAATTTTAAGTACTATTTTAGGTTTATTTTTCATTCATTTTATTTCTAGAGTTGACATCAGTTATGACTTACATCCTCATGTGATTGGGATAAAAGCCACCTGCTGAACATGGGCCACACCAAACATATGGCTGTCAAACTGAGGGAAAAATCCAGCAGCCACATCCTCTTATGGGAGAATCTAGGGTAGCTTTTGCCAAGGTAACTGATAGAGTTTTTATTTTCATGTTCAAGGTTGAAAAGACAGAGGAGATTCATCACCTGTTCCGAAAGCTTTTGACTGGAATAAGCAAACTCACTGATGATTATGGACTGAACATAACCAACAGGCTGTTTGGAGAGCAAACATATTTCTTCCTTCAAGTAAGTTTTGTTATGTCTACCACATACTGTGGGCAGTATTTGGGAGTGGGCAAGTGGCCCTGCCAGGACAGTGGTTGCACATGTGGCTGGTGTGATTTCTCTGTCTGCTCTCTAGACATCCTGAACTTTAGGGAGTTTCTACTTAGTCCTGGCAATCTGTATCTGATTTATGCTTTAACTCCATTTTACCTGCATGAAAATGCTCACGGAGGCACTCAAAGTGATGCGCCCAGGGCCTTAAAATCTCTTTTACAACATCCTAATGTCCAGATAACTTTATTTGGAGATACTGTCAATTGATAAATTGATTTTTCAACTTCTTTTTATTCCTTCCTTATTTCTCCTAAAGAAATACTTAGATTATGTTGAAAAGTATTACCATGCATCTCTGGAACCTGTTGATTTTATGAATGCAGCAGATGAAAGTCGAAAGAAGATTAATTGCTGGGTTGAAAGCCAAACACGAGGTAGTGTATGTGTGGGTCATTCATCAAATAACACTCCTTGACAACCTGTTGTTAGTGAAGCCTGGGCTTGGCACTGCATGGGTGCCAGGCAAACAGGCTTTGGCAGGGGGTGGGAGGGAAGGACTTGGAGTGGGTCTTGCACAGTTGGAAGGGCGGGGCTAGACGTAGGGCTGGGCGAGGGCACTGCAGATGGTGGGATAGTGTCAGCAAGTATAGAGAGAGCCAAGAGGAGCCAGGGAGGGGACCAAAAGAAGCCAACTACATAGGAAAACACAGGGTAGATTTGCTTGCACAAGGCCTTGGATTGCAGTATATTGGGGGCTTCGGAGAGTGGGTCCATGCCTGTCTTGGGTTTATGCTCTTTCCTTTACATAAGAGCCTTTCTGCCTGAACCTGGAACCCTAAGTGAAAATGTCCGCAGGTTTCTTTTTGCTCAGTGAGAAACACGCCACCTGCGCGTCAAGACTTGACTGTGCCTTCTGCAGCTGGGGCCACTTGTGCCTCGTCTCCACCTAAGCATTATGCAGGCATGGAAACAACCTTCAGCCCCATCCACAACAGAGGATTTGACAAACGCCATATTCCATTGTCCCCCCTCATCCCCTAGAATGAGCCAAATACGTGAGAAATAGCAAAGAGGAACATTAATGTGAAATACACTTCCAGGAGCAATAGCTAATGTGTTAGTGTTAGAGTTTTTCTTTAGAGTTACATGTTTCATCCCAGTTTTCAGGGAGACCTATGTTATTTCAAGTGCATTGTTTTTGTTTTCATTCTTAGCCCAGGGAAAGAAAATTAAAAGAAGCAGAGAAAAAAGGGATCTATCAAAAAGTTGGTTGAACCATATTTATTAGAATTTAGTGTGGGTTGGGCTGAACCCAAAGACAAAATTATCAACTTTTCTGATAGAATAATCTCTAAACCTTATGCAGTAACTATATCAAATGGGTAAGAAAAATAAAATAGCTAACCCTGAGTGTTTACTATGTGCTAGATAGTGTCTTCAGTGCTTACATGTGTTAAGTCATTTACTCCTTTAAACAATGCTACGAGGCAGATTTTATTCCTATTTTACAGATTTGGAAACTGAGGCACAGAGAGCTTAAGTAACTTATCCAAGAGTCCTCCGCTGATCAGAGGCAGAACTGGATGCTGACAGAAGCATCTGACCCCGGAGTGTGGACTCTTAACCATCAACCTCAATTTATCCAGTGGATAAATAGGAGATGGGCAGAGTGAGAATCTTCCTGCTAATTCTGCCAGCAAAGCTTTTTCTTAGCAAGGTCTTCAGGTGCTGACCTGGCTGTGTTTTTAATGGTCAGTCATACCCATTTGCATCATTTCTGCTGCACATATCACTTACAATTGAGAAGAATGGGCCAATTTTTGTTTGTTATTGTTTGTTTGCAGAAAGTATCAAGAACTTGTTTCCAGATGGTTCTTTCAGCAGTTTGACCAAGTTGGTGCTGATGAACACCATTTATTTTAAAGGGCAATGGGATAGAGAGTTTAAGAAAGAAAATACCAAGGAGGAGCCATTTTGGCTGAATAAGGTATGGTCCTTATCGTAGGATGCAATATCTAAAGTCATGTTTGAGCAAATGCACACTGGTACAGAGGAAGTGCTCTTTCTGAGACTCTGTTGATTTGTTGCAGAGTACAAGTACATCCGTGCTGATGATGACTCTGAAGCATTCTTTTAGCTTCACTTTCCTAGAGGACTTGCAGGCAAAAATTGTGGGGATTCCATATAAACACAGCGACCTAAGCTTGTTTCTGCTTCTTCCCAATGACATAGATGGTCTGGAGAAGGTAAGCACTTGTGTCTTGAGTTTACTGTCACCTCCTGAGGCTTCATGCCCCAGACCTTGTTCTGGGTGAGCCTGGACACAGGGCTTCCGAGCATGAGCGGGCGTTTGGCGTTGTTCTCCATCCAGGTACTAACCAGGCCCGACCCTGTTTTGATCAGACGAGATCAGATACCTTCAAAGGGGGTATGGCAGCTAATGGCTGCGTTAAATAGAATGTGTTTCTCATTCTATGCAACAATTGCAAATGAACGTCCAAGTGGCAGCATTAAAGAGTATGTATCAGGTCTGTTGAGAACAAACAATACAGTTTGTGGATGAGTGAAAATGAACGTTGACGTTTATATGGAAGTTCTAAAGAGGACCTAAATTCTGAGAAATGGTTGTTATTGGTGGGCTTCTTTCCGAGGCCCCCCCCATCGGAATAAATAAAAATCACATATGCATACATACAGCAAATTTTGCACGCTATGTAGTACTCTCCTGGACCTTTTCGATTTCTTCCTTCGACACTTTTATACCCATTGATTTAGTCCCAGCCATTTTTCAGTTAAAAAACTAGTGTCCTATATTTTGAAAATCAGGAAGGCTTTGTTTCAAATCCCTGTTCCTCTAATAGTTTTCTGATGTTTGAAGCTTCTTAATTTCCTTGAACTTCAATATTGTTTCTCTATAAACGGTGCTTAATGGGCAGCATTGTTGTAATGATTAGAGCAATATAGCCTAGAATGGGTGGAGGACATGGGAAGCACTCAGTAAGTGCTAGCCACTATATTACGATAGTACTAGATTCTGTGATACTGCTGTGAAACACCGCCAGCAGCATTTTAAGTTAGAAAACAGTTTGCGACAGCATTGTAGTGATATGTATGAAAGAGTATTTATACTCTGACTCAAAAAGCCAGTTGTGGGAATTACCTTAACTAAAGAAATAATTTAGAAGAAAAAAATTGCCTTTTGAGTCAGACCAGTCATTTCAGTATCAAATACACTAGAATACCTAGTTTGAAATTTATAGTAACTGTTATTTTTGTATTCTCTGTGTGTATCAGGGTCTACCATTTTATGCCTGATACATACTACCTGTTTGTGAAGGGAATGAACAGATGAGCATTAGGTAGAATTTATCGACTTAATCAGAATATTATTTAGTAGCTTAAAGATATTTAGGAGATAGATGCCTTGTATGGAAATGTTCAAATTTTATCAAATAAATGGGCATCAACTGTGACTGCAACTATATATGTGCGTATATGTATGCATACAAAGACTAAAGGGTGATAGTAAGATATGAAATAGTGTTTTAAATTGGTAGGATAAAGAAATGACTGACTTAAAATTCATTTAGTGTTACTGCATTTTCCAATATACCAAGATTTTAAATAGAGAACTTTAAGACAACTGCCTGCTTATAGAGAGTCTAGTGCAAGGACATTCCTGCTTTTATTTATTGCTAAAATTAATAACTTTTGACTGATACAAATCAGTGTTACACTGTTTTAAATTTTGGTTGGTAAGCATGCTGTTCTGCTTTCCTTTCTTTTTAAAAAATAGATTATAGATCAAGTAAGTCCTGAGCAATTGGTGGAATGGACTAATCCAGGGCATATGGAAAAAAGGAATGTTCATCTACACGTGCCCCGGTTGGAAGTGGAGGACACTTTTGACCTTGAGGAGGTCCTGGCAGACATGGTGATGGGCAACAACTTTGATGAGTGCCAGGCCAACTGTTTGGAAATGACCCCACGCTCCAGGTTGCAACCCCAGAAGATCCTGCACAGATGCTGCATAGTGCTCACCGAGGGAGGCACCGAGGCTGCAGCTGGCACTGGCATTGACTTCAACATGGCATCAGCCTCGGGTGATGAAAATACTCATTCTGATTGCCCCTTCCGGTTTTTCATCAGACCTGATGCCACATCACACCCAGGTGATGAATATGTTCACTTTGATCATCCCTTCCTGTTCTTCATCAGGCGCCGTGAGTCCGAAAACATTCTGTTTTTTGGCAGATTTTCTTCTCCTTAAAAGAGTCATTGCTGTCCTTAGAAAAGACAGCCACCAAGGTTAGCACAGGCATGTGATAATGGAAATCGTCTGTTCTTGTGAATGTTTTTCTCACTTGCATTCCAATCCCACATTCAAATCAAAATTTAAAGACTATAATGGTGTGTGTGTGTGTGTGGTTAAAACTTCCCTTTGAAAGTGAAATGTCCTTTTATTTGTGCCATGCATAAGGCAAGTAACCCCCAGCTCATTGGTAATCTCTCCTTGGTTTCTTTTGAAAGTAAATCAATGCCTTGTGGTTTTGTGCATCCATGAAGAGAACAGTCTCTTCAGTAAGGAAAGTGTGGACAGCAATTTTGGAGGTCCTACTTCTAGTATTTTGGCATATTTTAATATTCAAGTAAAATAAAATAATAATTGACTCAATTCCTGTGTTCCTTTTTTCTTTTTCAACAGGTATTGTAGAAAACTGCACATAGGAAGGAGAACTTAGGAACACAGTAGCAAAACATGAATTAAAACTCAGATCTCAGAATAAGCTAATAAGTAATTACTTCCCATTTTACTTTTTATTCTTTACATATTAAGAACAAAACTATAAAGTTCTTTCAAGAAACTTCTGGGTTGAGAAAAATGGCCATTCTCATAATGGCACCAAAAAACATGCAATAACAGTAATGAACTTGTACAAGACACAGCACACATAGACACAAACACAGCTGTGAGACCCTGACAGAACACATTTATGAACGCTTACTTATTAATCTGCCAGACCATGTAGAGCTGGGAGCCTTCTGACCTTAGACTCCTACTTGCCTCAGGAAACTGGGAGATAGGGTCTTTATCTCTTGTGATGTTTACCTTTCAAAGAGATGGTTCCCAGGACCTTGAGAAAAGCCTTTCTTGGTCATAAAGCTAAAAAAAGCTTATGTAGTCTCCTGAAGGATTAATGTATATTTCGAAGAGGGGAGAAAATATTTAGAATTATAAATTTTCTAAAGCAAATACTCTGATTAAAAAAAGAGGGGCAGAGTTGCTTCCCTTACTTTCATCCGAGAGAATTAAATGTATTATTTTTACTTTGCATGTGTCCTGTCAAATGTTACATTGGGGTTTTCACTTGACATTAGGGCAATTAACCACAATCTGGTTATAACAACCGTCATGTCACCCAAACACTTATGTAAAACAATGCAGTCATGAATATACTTTCAATCTCTTTTTCTTTGAACTCACCACATTGTTTTGTTTACCACTATTTACTTGAATTAGTATTGCCAGATGTTTCAAAGCAATTGCTGAACCCACTGAATTACAGTGCATAGAAAATAGTGTATCCTCGTAGACTGTAGTCTAACACGGTTACAAGGCATTCAGATTTATTTAATGAGTCATATTTTATTTCAATAGCAGTATTTATGTCTGTGTTCCTTGATAATTGATAATATAGTAATACAAATTATGATACTTCTGCAAGAGCCATACCTAGATTTATTAGTAAATTGATCATAGAGTCAATGAACTTTTTCAAAATTTAAATTTTATTGATTTTTTTTTTAACAGACGATACATTCATGATTTAAGATACAAAAGGCGAAAAAGATCTAGAGTACATTGTCTCTGCTGCCAATATCCCCAAGCTACTCAGTTACCCACCCATGGAATATGTGCTATAGTTTTTTTTTTTTTTTTATCTATTTCTGCAAAGATATGTTATGTGTCTACACACAAATACATGTATGTAAATTATTTTTTGTTCCTTCTTAGCACAAACAGGATTGATGCAAGTCCCCTTCACCTAGGCCTGGATACAATCCCCATTTTCTGGTCCCCCAAAGAGGCTCGTAGACCAGTTTGATCAAACTTCCATCTGAACCTCCAGAGGGAAGTGGCACACCCTACTCAAGACCGCATTCCTACACAATGGCAGTTTTAAAATTAACTTCTGCCCACAGGCACCAAATGGTTGTGACATATTGTAGACATACATTCCATCTCCCCAAACCCTCGCTGCCTGTAGGGTATGCAAAGCTGCATATTACCCCCTGGACAGAGAGCTGAAGTGGGCTACCTGCTTGGGAGACCCCCTCTACTGCACTAGAGGCTTTCCTATTTCCTTTCTCTTATCCCCCCAACTTGAATTGAATTGAATTTTTCTATCGTGTGGGTGTGTATTAGTTCACCTGCCAATACTAGCATCATGTTAGTATTGAGCACATTAGATACGTGCTTTGCCATTCTTATGATACTTTACTAAGAGGAATGTGTTTCAACTTCATCCTGGCTAACACAAAAGATGCAAAGTCTGCATCTTAAAAATGGAGCCTTCACAACTTTGCATGCCACCCTTGTGCAAGGGCCATGGTAATCTTCTCTGTATCATTCCACTGTTAGTATATGTGCTGCTGAAACAAGCACGACACCAATATTTATAAATGCCTGTCTGACAAGTCTATTTGGGTCTTAAAAGAACTTCAAATTCAACAAATGCAATTTTAAACCAATGATCCTCTATTCTCTACAAAACACTGTCTCCTTCCATCGATTTGTTGGTAGGTCAGAAACTGGGGTGTCTTTCTTGGCTTCTCCTTTTCCCTTCTCTCAAATCTTTTGCCAGAATTCTGTGGATGCTACTTCCTAAATAATTCTCTTTCTCTCCATCTCTACTACCATCACTGTAATGGTTTCCTAATTTATTCCACAGTAACCACAGTGATGAAAATGTGTCAAACAGTCTATGAAGCTAGTGTATGGTGCCCCACAATCATATCAATGTACACAGCTATGATTTAATAAAAAAATAATACATGCATATATTATAAAAATATCAATAGTGAAAAAGAATAAAGAATTTTCTCTTCCCTTAAATAAAACTACAAAGAGTTCGTGTGTCTTAACTTGAAATTTAATTTTCTATGCATTTCCAGATACACACACACACACACACACACACCTTGTTTTAGTCCATTTTGTGCTGCTGCAATAGAATACCACAGACTGGGTATGTATAATAAATAGAAATTTACTAGCTCATAGTTCTGGAGGCTGGGAAGTCCAGTATAATGGGACTGTAGTGAGGGCCTTCTTGCTATGTCATTCTATGGTTCCATGGTTGGAGGGCAAGAGAGAACAAGAGGGAGCTGAACTTTTTCTTTTTTAGGAAGCCCCCACCCACACTAACAGCATTAATCTGTTTATAAGGGCATAGTCCTAATACCCTATATTACTTCTTAAAGGTCCCTCTTCTCAACACTGTTTCACTAAGGATTAAGTTTTCAACACATAAACTTCAGGGAACACATTCAAATCATAGCACCCCTATATGTGCATTTTTGAACACTGGCATTAGCTTTAGGTTGCCATATATTCAGTGAGTATTTTTATCTGAGGGCACTTCATAAGGCCTAATCATATTTACTAGAAATCAGTTGCTTCATTTTCTTTCCTCCCATTATGAAGGACTTTATCTGGGACTACATCCAAATAAGACTTTTACTACACACTGAGGTTAATTGCTATTTTGAATTAATTTTGTTCATTTAAAAATAATTGCAAAGTTACCTGAAGATAGCTTACTATGTAAATGTGGCAGTATAACTGAAATTAAGGAGCCAAGAATCATGCTTTCAACCACAAAAACATTTCTTTATATTTAATAGACATTGAATTATGATCAAGTAGCTACAAGGTGTGGCATTCAACAGTAATCAGTTCAATGATTGGTTGCTCTGGTCATTTAATGTTGCTACAGTTGTAGAACAAAATTTAGAGGCAAGTGTATTGGAAAGGTAATTAGTGCATTGATTTCATGGTTATCCTTAAGAACAAAAATAAAGAAATAGAAACTCACAACAGGAAGGAAATTTAAGCAATTATTTTCTTCAGAAGGTAAGTTAAATTCTTCACACTGTCTTTAAAAAGAACACAGGTGCTTTTTAAAAAATAATGGCTAGCCCCTGGTTGAGGAAAATTCAGAATAGAAAAATCTGTACTGAAAACAACAATAAAAATAGTTACTTATGTTTAAAAAGACCCTTTCTGTTATTGATCATGATCACCAAATTCTTCTAGATAACTATTAAGTATGGCTGTAATTTATAAAAGTCAAGCCTCCATATAATTTCAAATTTTTTGGAATAGATTTTTTTGTCATTCCCCTAGTGAGTATATTGAATATGCTGAGGGGTCATGAGATATTATGATATTAAAATAATGTACTGTTATGGAATATGACATCAAGTAAAATGATAGTATAGCAAGATGAAAACGGTTCAGTATGAACTTTGACAATTAAATTCATGAAACCATCCTAGAAAAAGTGTTACATACCTCATTGCTGACTATCACTACAGTCACCTTTGAAGTGCTCCCCTTGGACAGCTATGCAGTGACCTCAGTACCTAGTCCACCCTTAAAAGCAATTTTGAAATACTTTTTCTAGAATGGTCTTCAGAGCTATCATCATATTTCCCTTAATGCCCTGAACGTCATCAAAATGCCTTCCTTTCAACATTTCTTCTACCTTTAGGTAAATAAAAAGACACTGGAGGCCAGATCAGGTGACTAAGGAGGGTGTTCCAATTCAGTTATTTGTTTACTGGCTTAAAACTCCCTCAAAGACAGTGCTGTGTGACCTGGTGCATTGTTGTGATGCAACAGCCACACATTTCTCATGTCAAGATTTTTCAGTTAAGATTTTCCTAACTATTTCTCTAGCAATGTTTACTTGGTCTGCTATGCTTCTCACAGTCAGTGAATGATTTTGATGCACAAGTCAATGAATTTTTGTAATGTCTTCCTCAGTTCTGCTCATTACTGGTGCCCTGACCTCTCCACCATTGATGCTTTCTCTCCTCTCAGAAAAACATTTAATCCATTTGTACACTGCCATTTTCTTCATGTCATTATCCCTATAAACTTGGACTAACATGTCCCTGATTTACTACCACTTCTGCCAAGTTGAAATTTGCAAATTTGTTTATTCCTATAATTTAAGCTCCCACTTTCTAGTGACAGTACATAAAGGCACATGACAACAATAATGAAGGCCACTGAGCAAGATACTACCACATGTCAACATAAACAGAGTTATGAGACACTGAAATACCAAAGTTATGAAACCTTACCGAGTTGCTTGGACAATGCTGCTGGCATAAATGTATGGTGGTAAGTTCACAAACTTAATTGTCAGTATGCTTCACTTCAATTACCTTTGTTAGTGTATAGAAATAGATACAAAAATTATCCCAAATAGGTAATAATAAAAACATATTTGACAATTTAGTAATAATCTATATGACCTTTTACAATTATAGATATTGAATGTGACTTGCATATATATTTTAAAATTTTGTATACACTAACCAATAAAAAGAAAAATCTAAGAAGATATTTCCTTTTTACACTTTCTTCTAAATGTAGAAATTTTTAATAATCTATGTTGATAATTTAAAGACACTAGCTTGGATTTTCCATTTAATGTTATGATAATAACTGTTATAAAATATCTTGAGCAAGTCTAATCTTCCATTGTTTTGTGGTGTCATTTTACAGAATTTAAAAAGAATGAAAGTTAGGGAGGTGAAGATAACTCACTAAATTTCATATATTGGAGTGTAGTTGTACCCTACAGCTAAGTTCCATGACAATTTATGTGCAAAAGTATTCTTTAACGATCCTAATTTTATTACCAAAAAAGAATCAGTCAAAGCCAAGATGATAATGCTTGATCTTTATATGTTATTATATAGAGAAATACATCATTATATTGGGCTTCACTTTATAGTATTTTTCAGATATTGTTTTCTACAAATTGAAATATTTGTGATGACCCTTCACCAAGAAAATCTACTGGCACTATTTTTCCAACAGCATGTCTTCACTTCATGTCTTATATCATGTTTTGGTAATTCTCACAGTATTCCAAACATTTTCATTATTATAATATATCTTATGATCTATGATCAGCGGTCTTTGATGTTAGTATAGTACTTGTTTTAAGACACCACAAACTGTACCCATATGAGAAAGTGAACTTCTCTGGGAGGCCAAAATGGGAAGATCATTTGAGCTCAGGAGTTCAAGACCAGCTTTAGCAAGAGCAAGACCCCCAACTCTACTAAAAATAGAAAAGTTAGTTGGGCATCATGACACATGCCTGAGTTTCAGGTACTTCAGAGGCAAAAGCAGGAGGATGGCTTCAGCCCAAGGAGCTTGAGGGTTTGAGGTTGCTGTGAGCTATAATGACACCACTGCACCTGGGGTAACAGAATTAGACTCAAAAATAATAATAATAATAATTTAATCCACCAATGTTGTGTGTGTTCTGACTGCTCAACTGATTGGCTATTCTCTGGTCTCTCTCCCTCTCCTTGGGCATTCTCATTCCCTGAGACACTACAATATTACACTTAGGCTAACTGATCCCCTATAATGGCCCCCCAAGTGTTCAAGTGAAAGGAAGAGTTGCACATCTCATTTGAAATTAAAATGTAGAAATAACTAACCCTAGGGAGGAAGGCATGTCAAAAGGTGACATAGGCTGAAATTTAGTCCTCTTACACACAACCCATCAGCCAAATTGTTAATCCAAAAGAAAAATTCTTAAAGGAAATTAAAGGTGTTACTCCAGCGAACACACAAATTATGAAAAGTGAAACAGCCTTATTGATGAGATGGAGAAAGTTCAGTGATCCGTATAGAAGATCAAACAAGCCACAATATTTCTTTTAGCCAAAGTCTAATTCAGAGAAAGGCCCTAACTCTCTTTAATGTTCTGAAGGCTTACAGAAGAGAAGAAGCTGAGAAAAGAAGTTGGAAGCTAGCTGAGGTGTAAAGAAATAAACTATCTCCACAACCTACAAGTACAAGGAGAAGCAACAGGTACTGATGGAGAAAATATAGCAAATCATCTATAAGACCTAGCTAATTGATGGATGTGATTACACTGTATAATAGACTTTAAATGTATAGTTGACCATTGAACAACACCAGTTTGAACTGTGTCCACTTATATGCGAATTTTCTTCTGACTCTGACACCCTTCAGACAGCAGGAACAGCCTCTTTTTTCCCTTCTATTCCTTAGCTGACTCAAAGTGAAGATGACAAGAATGAAGACCTTCATGAAGATTCATGTCCACTTAATGAACAGTAAATACATTTTCCCTTGTTTAATATTTTCTTAAAAAAATTTCTATGCATTTTTACTTTATATTTTTATAATTAATAACAAATAAATGAATACAAATGGAATTTAATTAAATTAAAAAGATTCTGCATAGCAAAGGAAATAATCAATAGACTAAATATAGGAGAAAATATTCACAAGCTATACATCTGACAAAGTGTAACTATGAAGAATCTATAAAAAACTGAAACAGTGGGGCAGGGACAGGCCTCCATTGTTGTGGAAAAACACTAAGAGGCTAACAATTTTCAGTTTAAAAATAACAAAGTTTTAAAATGGGTCAAGATGGCCAACTGGAGCCAGGTTTCGACAGAAGCTCCCAGCCAGAGGGAAGGATAATGACCAGAAAGTACCCAATAAAACTGAAGACTGGGAGCTGAGCTGAAAGAGAAGAGTGATAACTACACGTCACCTCTGCTGAGGCAAGCTGTGACTCCAAGAAAGCAAATTTCAAGTACAAAACTCATCCCAAAGGAAAAGTGTCTGCCCTCTCCCCCAAGAGTGTTGTTTTTTGGGGGTTTTTTTGTTTGTTTGTTTGTTTGTTTTTCTTTTTGGCTCACTGTAGGTTTATCTAAAGGCAAGTGGTGAACTGAGGACCTCTTGTCTCACCCCAGGAGAGAGAGTTGTAAGAAGTGGAGACTACTTCTCCACAGGGACCCTGCTGTGACCCTGAGCACTTTCTTGCCAGGCATGAAAGTTGAACTAATGACTTCCCTGCCATTTTGAACTTCCAGTCCACCCTCCCCCATCACCTGATGGTCCAGAAGCCTGGACCCTGCTGTGATCCTGAGCACTCTCTTGCCAGGCATGAACGTTGAACTAATGACTTCCCTGCCATTTCGAACTTCCAGTCCACCCTCCCCCATCACCTGATGGTCCAGAAGCCTAACCCCTGCAGAGACTGAAATGTCACAGGTTCATTGCCACGTCTGGGCACTGCAAGGGCCATGGTAGAAAAACTACACCGTAACAGTGATCCCAGCAGTAGTGCCAACAAAGGGGGGAGGTTGTCAGGCTTGGCTCTGTGAAAGTGCAAACCATCTGTGGGAGGGGACTTGTGAGCCATACACTCCACCCTGCTGGAGTCACCAAGCACCCCACCCTGCCAGAACCGTGAGTTGTGTGCCCTGTGTACACTGAGCTCCCAGAGCCACCACTACAGCTGCCTTCCTGGGCATGGGAGCCACCTGGGAGCTGTGCAGGGAAGCTTCCATAAAGATTCAGCAACAGCAGAGCAATCCCACTGGGGTCTAATGTTAAAAAGCTATGGAGACAACGGGCAACCTTGCCTGGTTCCTGATCTGAGAGGAAATTATTTCAATTTGACTCTATTCAATATGATATTGGCTGTGGGTTTGCTGTAGATGGCTTCTATCAGTTTAAGAAATGTTCCTTCTATACCTATTTTCTTAAGCGTTCTGATCAAGAAAAGATGTGGGATATTATTAAAAGCTTTTCCCACATCAATTGAGAGAATCATATGGCCTTTGTTTTTTATTTTGTTTATGTGATGTATTATATTTATAGATTTGCATATATTGAACCATCCTTGGGACCCTGGGATGAAACCCACCTGATAGTGGTGTATAATTTGTTTGATGTGTTGTTCAATTCTGTTTGCTAGAATCATATTGAATATTTTTGCATCAATATTCATTAGAGATATTGGTCTATAATTTTCTTTTGTTGTTGTGTCTTTTCTTGGTTTGGGTATCAGGGTGATATTTGCTTCATGGAATGTGTTGGGGAGTATTCCTTCTTTTTCTATGTTTTGTAAAAGGTTAAGTAATATAGGTACTAGTTCCTCTTTAAAGGTAGTAGAATACTGATGTGAAGCCATCTGCTCCTGGGCTTTTCTTTTGGGGTATATTTGTTATAATTGATGCTATTTCAGAACTTGATATAGGCTTGGTCAATATTTCCACTAATTTCTGGCTAAGTCTAGGAAGGGGGTGTGTTGCCAAGTATTGGTCTATTTCCTTCAGATTTTCATACCTCTGAGAATAGAGTTTTTTTGTAATATTCATTAAGGATTTTTTGAATTTCTGAGGAGTCTGTTGTTATTTGGCCTTTATCATTTCTGATTGGTGAAAATGGTGATTTTACTCTTTTATTTCTGGTTAGGTTGGCCAAATTTTTATCTATTTTATTGACCTTTTCAAAAAACCAACTTTTTGATTGATTGATCTGTTGTATCATCCTTTTGTTTTCAATTTCATTTAATTCTGCTCTAATTTGGTTATTTCTTTTCTTCTGCTGGGTTTGGGGTTGGAATGTTCTTCCTTTTCCAATTGATTGAGATTTCCCATTAAGTTGTTGAATTCCTCTCTTTTCGTTCTCTTGAGGAAAGCTTGTAGTGCTATAAATTTCCCTCTTAGGACAGCCTTTGCAGTATCCCAGAGGTTCTCATAATTCGTGTCTTCAGTACTGTTTTGTTCCAGAAATTTAGTAATTTCCTTCTTGATCTCATGTATGACCCACCTATCATTCAGCATGAGTTTATTTATTTTCCATGATTTTGTATGAGTATGCAGATTCCTATTATTACTGAGTTCAACTTTTATTCCGTGATGGTCCAAGAAAAATGCAAGGAATAATTTCTATTCTTTTAAATTTGATGAGGTTAGACTTGTGATCTAAGATGTGATCAATTTTGGAGGATGTTCCATGGGCTGATGAGGAGAATGTGTATTCAGTTTTGTTGGGATGAAATGTTATGTAGATGTCTGTTAAATCCAATTGTTGAATGGTTAAGTTTAAGTCTATAATTTCTTTGCTCAGCTTACTATTGGAGAATCTATCCAACACTGCCAAAGGAGTGTTAAAATCTCTGACTATTATGGTGCTGGAGGAAATCATGTTGCTCATGTCTGCTAGAGTCTCTTATAAATTGAGATTCATTCTGGTTGGGTGCATAAATGTTAATAATTGAAATCTCATCATGTTGAGTATTGCCCTTAACTAATATGAAGTGAGCATCCTTATCTTTCCTTACTCTTGTTGGTTTAAAGCCTATTGTATCTGTGAATAAAGTTGCAACACCTGCTTTTTCTGATTTCCATTTGTTTGAATTATAGATGACCATGCCTTCACCCTGAGTCTATTTTTATCTTTTAAGGTAAAGTGAGATTCTTCTATGCAGCAGATATCTAGCCTGAGTTTTTGTATCCAGTCAACCAACATATGCCTGTGTAGAGGACAATTTAAGCCATTCACATCAATTGAGTGTATTGATAAGCCTGGTAGTATTTTGGGTATCGAGTTTTTGAAAAGTCCAGTGGAAATTTTTAATCCTTTTGCCACTGTGGAAGTTGGAGTTTGACCAAAAGTTTCTGAGTGAGTTTACTTTGGTGGTAGAGGATGGTGCTGGTCATTATGGAGGATAGGTCTGAGACTATCTTGGAGAGCTGGTTTAGTTATGGCAAATTTCTTCAACATATGAATGTCATTAAACTATTTAATTTCTCCATCATAAATAAAACTTATTTCATTTATGAAAGTTATTTTGTTTTAGATGATTAAAGTTTGAAGACCACCCTCTTCTAGCTTGAAAGGTTTCAGCAGAGAGATCTGCAGTCATTCTAATATTCTTCCCCTTGTATGTTATGGTTTGCTTATGTCTGGCTGCTTGCAGAATTTTCTCCTTTATATCAACTTTGGCGAAGTTAATTATAATGTGTCCGGGAGATGTTTTATTTGGGTTTATCGTGCTGGGTTCTGAAACTGTCTGCTATCTGAATTTCAGAGTCTCTTGCCATGTTTGGGAAGTTCTTGTCAATTATTTGCTGCAGTATAGCATCTGTGGCTTTTGAAGCAACCTCATCACCTACCGAAATTCCTATAAGGTGAATATTAGTTTTCTTTGAATTATTCCAGAGATCTCTGAGAGAATGATCCATTTTTGCTCTCTACTTCTCTTCCTCTTTGAGCATTTGGGAGCGTTTAAAAGGTTTATCTTCAGTGTTAGAAATCCTTTCTTCTGCCTGCTCTATTCTGTTACTGAGGGATTCTACTGTATTTTTCAGATCTTTGAGGGCTGCAAGTTCTTGCCTCAATGTGTCAAAATATTTGGTGATTTTGTCTTTGAATTCATTTAATTATTGAGACAACTTTTGAATTACTCCTGGAAATTCTAATTCCATCTTTACCTCCATGTTGTTGATCTTATTTGCCATTGAAATTCTGAACTCAATTTCTGTCATCTCAGCCATTTGTTTATGAATGGGATCATCTGGTAGGTCTGTTTTGTCATTCCTTGGGGGAGTTGATCTACTCTGATTGGTCATGTTGCCAGAGTTTTTCCACTGATTCCAGACCATGATTATTTCTAACCATTTGACTAGATGGGCAGGTAAGGTGAAATTGAATTGGGGGCTCCTGTCGTTGTGATTAACCAGCTCTTTGCCAAGGATCTGGGACTGGTGACTGTAGTTTTTTCCCCTACAGCTTTGAAAAGAATCAGTACAGTATTACAATCTGAGGCCCTGGGGACCTACTTGGTGTGGTGGGGGTAAGTGGTTTTGTCTTGTATTCAGCTGGTCTTTTTCTGATCCTAGTGGATCAGTGTCTCTAGGTTGAAATTTCAGCTATGGAGAAATACAAGCAACGAAGACACCCCACCCCCCATGGGCAACCACTGGGAATGGAAAATCAACCCTTCTATTGCCACACACCCAAAGTACCACCCAAGAGGGTCCTTGGGTGATTGGACCATATTAGGAGTTCCAAACCAATTGACCAGTCAGTACCAACTCTCAGGTGGGAAAGATCGCAAATGTGGCTCACTCTGGCACTCTGTGGAGTCAGAAAGGCCCGCTCAGTAGCAGAGTTGGACCAGGGGGCTGGTATCTCTTTCTGCACCTTGTACCTCTTTCATGCCCAGTTACCCCACGGGGCTGTGGTCCTACTCCCCCCAATAAGCAGACATGCCAGGGCTTTGCATCTGCCAGAGTCAAAGGAAAGTCAATGCCCCCCTCGGCCCAGCCATCCCCCTCTGCCACCTGCCAGGTGGGGGAGGTGAGGCCTGCCTTCCTAGGTACTCAATGGAAACTGAAGAGTGTTCTACCTGAACTCAGTCTGAACCTGAAGAAAACAAAGCAGCAAATGATTTTCTCCCTCAGACACTGTATCTTTGCCCCAGCCACTCTGTAGTACTGGCTTCCTCTGGCAGTCTTCAGAGTTGGAGAGGTGTCTCCCCAAGATTAGACCCCAGCAGGATTGCTCTACTGTTGCTGAATCTTTGTGGGAGGTGTCCCTGCAGCTCCCAGGTGGCTCCCACTGCCAGGGAGATGGCTGAAGCAGCTGCTCTGGGAGCACGGGGCTCAGGGTTCCAGCAGCAGGGCAGGGCACACAGCACATGATTCTGGAAGGGTGGGGTGCCCAGCAGCTCTGGCAAGGCATAGCACAAGGTGCACAGCTCTGGCAGGGTGGGGCAAGGTTCTCTTGGTTCTGGCAGGGCGGAGCACGTGGCTTGCAAGCCTCCTCACGCAACTGGTTTGCACTTTCACAGAGCCAAGCCTGACAGCCTCCCCCCTTTGTCTGCACTACTGCTGGGATCACTGTTACAGTGTAGTTTTTCTACCATGGCCCTTGCAGTGCCTGAACCTGGCAATGAACCTCAGACATTTCAGTCTCTGCAGGGGTTAGGCTTCTGGACCATCGGACAGATGAGGGAGGGTGGACTGTAAGTTCAAAATGGCAGGGAAAACGTTAGTTCAACTTTCATGCCTGGCAAGAGAGTGCTCAGGGTCACAGCAGGGTCCCCGTGGAGAAGCAGTCTCCATTTCCTGCAACTCTCTCCTGTGGGGTGAGACAAGAGGTCCTCAGTTCACCGCTGGCCTGTAGAAAACCTACAGTGAGCCAAAAAGAAAAACAAAAAACAACACTTTGGGGGGAGGGGGAGGATACTTTTCCTTTGGGATGAGTTTTGTACCTGAAATTTTCTTTCTTGGAGACGCAGCTTCCCTCAGCAGAGGTGACATGCAGTTATCACTCTTCTCTCTCAGCTTGGCTCCCAGTCTTCAGCATTGTTGGGTACTTTCTAGTCATTATCCTTCCTTCTGGATGGGAGCTTCTGTAGAAAGCTGCCTCCAGGAGCTTCTGTAGAAAGCTGGCTCCAGTCAGCTATCTGGCCCCTCCTCACCTGGCTAGATTTTTTAGAGAAGGTTTCACTGTTGCTCAGGCTCATCTGGAACTCCTAGGATTACAGGCATGAGCCACAGAAACTGCCAGTTGAAATATTTGAAATACCTGCATTTTAAAAATTCCCCACACTATTCATTCCTTTGTGTAAATACAAATTTCCATCTGACAGCACCTATTTTAATATTTATATATACCATTTACCTTTTGAAAATACATGCCCTGAAAAATAGCTGGGCATTCTGGTGGATGCTTGTAGTCTCAGCTACCAGGGAGGCTGAAGCAAGAGAATTGCTTTTAGCCCAAGAGTTTGAGGCTGCAATAAGCTATGATGCCATAGCACTCTACCAGAGATGTCATAGCAAGACTCTGTCTCAATAAATAAATAAATGAATAAATAAATAAATAAATAAGTAAAATTTACTATTGTTTGCTTTTATCTTTATATCTGGCTTTGCAATATGCTTCAGGTAAGATTTTTCCCTCCCTCAACCTTATAACCATCCATTTTTCTGAGGATCCCTGTCTGTTTTACTGGAGAATAATATTTAGAAACCAAGATCTGAGCACTGGGTCTAGACACTACTTTTATTTATCTGTCTCAAATTCACTATTCTATTCTCTGATGATAACCCAATGGTAGGAGTTTTTCTATCATATTGTGGTTTCAATGAACATTTCTCATTATTCATTCATGCATCTTTTTACTATATCTCTTAGCTTATTAATGATAGTTTAGAATAGTAACATATTTTAAAGTCTTTTTCTCAAACATCCAACATCTGACACACCTTTACATATCGTTCTGTTGGCTAGTTTTATCTCTTGACAAAAGATATTTTATTTTTCTTGTTTTCAACTTGCTGTTGACTTCTTTATCTCTTGATACTAAAACATTTTTTGTTTATTTCTATGTGTTTCTGTGATTTTGATTACATGCCAGATGTAGTGTATAAAAAATAGTAGAGATAGTGGTAAATAATATTTATACCTGAAAATAATATTTATCCCTGTGTCATCTTCTGTCAGGCTGTTAGTGTGGAAGTCTATCTAAAAGTGGCAGACTTGCCTTCATTGTGCCTTGGCTTCAAATTTCTCCAGGAGAACTACTACTTTGTCTTTAATGTCATGCCTAGAAGTCTTTATGGTTCCTCTCAGTGTTCCTTCTTCACCCTTAGATTTTAGCTGGCTCTGCATGCTTGTAACACAGAAGAATGTTTTCCTGGCTACTGTATCCCCTTCCCTAGTGATAGGCTGTTACATGTTACAAGACTTGTAAGTGCAGGGGGAACTTCTCTTAATCCTCCAGATGTCTTAGGAAATCCTTGTGTAACTCAACCTCACAGATAAATCTTTCTTAAAGTTTTAACCCTACCCCAAGGGCACACAATCTCATTCTCCCATTCAGTACAACATCTGTAATGCGCTGTAAATCAGCCATCTATCAGTGGGGATCTTGAGAATGAGTAAATTCCCTGCCATTCTTTCAGCACCAGAAGACCTCTGCTTTCCATCTTGCACACAAGCAGATTTCTTATTACTTTTCATGTGGCAGATGACTTTTGAAGGGTCAATGCAGAGTTGGAAGAGTGAGTGGGTTTTCTATTCCTCACCTATTAGCAGTCAAACTTTACCCACAGTGGAGTGGGTAAACAGTTTTTTTCCTCTTCCCCAGTGGCAAGTGGCTTTTTTCATTAGAACGCGGGTGCATTTCATATATGAGGGGGTTTCTGATTCTTCTCCATTGGCAGATGTCCTTTGTGTCATATGAGAGAGGAATTTTAAGTATGGGCATGTTTGTTAGATTGTGTGTGTCTGGCTAAGTATCAGCTGCTTCACCATCTTATACACATTCAAGTTATGGAGCACAGATGAGATTCTTCAGGTACTTTTGCCTGATCTGCATGCCTATACCACTAAGAAGTGTCTCAGATCTCTTGCCTGACCCCAACCTTATTGTTAGCACCAGAGGATATTCACAAAAAAATAATTGGCAAGTGAGCCTTAAGAGCTAACCATTCTTCAAGTTTCTAAATTGTCACACTAACACACACATTTCACTTAATACTTCATTAAATGCTTTTTTTTCTTACCTACTTCATTATTTGCTTTAAATACCTGTTTTATTATCTCTTCTTCCCATGTTCTACCAAAGGGAAAATAATTCCTGTGTCCCTAATTTTCCTTAGAAGAGCTTTTCACCCTTTGGTATTAAGCTCATCTTGTCTTATAACATCATCTTTCTAAAGGACTCAAAAAGTGTACGATTTTGCAAATCATCCATTTTTCCTCATTGTTAGAATGGAATTAATATTCTTTCATGGATGCATACATCCAAAGCTGAAGCATAAATCTTAATACCTCTTCATTATCAAGAAACTGATCACATTTCCCTAACCAGGAGCTGTACATAGGGATTGAATACCAAGGACAAAGTGATAACATTTGTTAACCAGAAAGGTTGAATCCACATAGGGGTATGATAACTTTTGCCTGAGAAAAATTTTGAAAAGCAAGTAGCTGCCTCTCACTGACATTAGCAATGCACCCTCCATGGTGAGCCTGAGGATTTTCAAATGTTAATAAGTTTCAAATCAAGATAAGCACTATATACTGTAGACAAATTCTCAGAGATAGCTTCACATATTCCTGTTTACATATAGATGTTATTAATCATTTTATTTAACAAATATTTGTTGAACACATGTTACGTGCCAGAAACATTTTCTTGCTCTGAGGATTAAGCAATGACTAAAACACAGGAAGGGTTTCATAAATCGTATTTACAACAACTAATAGAAAACTAGAAAACACAAGCATATTGATTATTGGCTTCAGGTAGATGAAGAATCCACTTATAGTTTTACCCAATTTGGCCAATTTGAGTCATTATTTTGTGTGTGTTACTAAGGCAAATCAATTGTAAGTTTTCCTAATCAATGAAAAAAAAATTTTGCTTTTTTTCTATATACTTAGTGGTATGAAAATTTTCCTAAATAGAACTCAGCAATTTCCTCTTGTTAGGGTGTATGCCAATTCAATATGCAGATAACTTACTCTAAAATATGTTTAATTATACTTAGTTGGACCAGTCCAATAACATTAAAATGTTTTATATTGAAATGTGGCATCTGAATGTTTTCCAGATTCACTATAAATCTTATAAAGTCAATGAGACAAGAAGTGCTTACAAACTTAAAATGTAAAAGAAATAGTTTAGATTCAACACAGTGTTTAGTAAGTGAAAAGGATGCCTCAAGTATAACTGTCAGAATAAAAATTAATTATTTTAAGAAAAGCCCTTTTATATGTGTAAGGCATTGAATTTTAAGTGCTCAGTACATACTATAAAATGCTGGCATCCCAAGTATCACCAATGCAACGTGTTGATAAGCCACATCTGTACATATTATTTTTAAGGTAAGGGAGATAGCTACCTTGGCAGAGTTTTGGTCTTGTTTCAAAAGGGAAAGGGGGAAAGAATGAGGTTGAATTTTTGGTGAGAATTGTAAATTTGGTCTAAGATTTTTTTTTTTCAATGTGACAGCTTAATTAGGATTAAATAAAGATCATGCTGTTAGTTGAAAATTGGGAATACACTAAAGTGAGGGTAGAAGCTTTCTGCTAATGTTTTCTATAGAAGAGTTGGTGAGCCTTTGGAGAAGTTCCTGTAATGATCAATACAATTATTTCCCTGGGTAAGAGTCTCCTAGAATAATAAAATCATACTAAGGTAGACAATGGAATAGTAAAGTCGTGTCAGTGGTTCTTCACTGTGGCTTTTTTGCCTCCCTGAGGATATTTGTCAAAGTTGGGAGACATTGGCAGTTGTCATAACCAGGGCGGGGAGGAACTACTGGCATCTAGTAGAGAGAGGCCAGCCAGGGATGTGGCTAAATATTTATACAATTCATAGGACAAGCTTCACAGCAAATAATTATCCAGCCCCAAATGTCAATAGTGCTGGAGCTGAGGAATCCTGGTGTAGACAAGATGTCTATATGGAGCCAGATAGTAAAAATGTTTTAGGCTTTCAGGCTATTTGGTCTTCATTGCAACTACACCCCTTTGCTATTGTAGCACAGAAAGAACCATAGATAATACAAAAAAAAAATGGGTATGACTATGTTTCAAACTTCATTTACAAAAAGGCAAGCAATGAGCAAGATTTACCCTGTGGACTGTAGTCTGTCATCTCCTAATGGAAGTAGTAAGCTGTGTAGGAAGAGGTGCTTCAGTTGTCAGCACCCAAGTGTAGATGGTTTCCATTCTTAGTGGTGCACTTTGAATCTTGGATAGAAGCAAAAAAAATTTTGACAAAAAAACATAGTTAAGAAAGGAAATAAATATAGAACACTGTATGAAAATTGCAGGCCTTCCTGAAAGCACCTGAACAGTTCTATGAAATTTTATTTTTCTGGAGGAGGGGCAACATGGCCTCCTGGATGCAGCCCCTAACATAAGCTCCTGCCCATACAGAAGGATAATGTCCAGATGGTATCCAATTGAGCTGAAGACAGAAAGCCCAGAGAGAAGAGAGATAACTACAGGTCACCCTTGCCGAGGCAAGCTGCGATTCCAAGACAACAATCTCCCGGTACAAAACTCAACTGAAAGGAAAAATGCCCGACCCCTGCCCCAAGAAAGCTGCAGGTTCTTTTCTTTTTTCCTTTTCCTTTCACTCTACATTTGCTCCTGTGGGATTTCTTCAGGCAAGCAGTGAACTGAGGACCTCTTGTCTCAACTCACTGGTGAAAACAGTAAGAAGTGGGGACTTCTTCCTCCAGAGGACCCTGCGATGACTCTGATCATTCTCTTACCAGGCAGAAAAACTGAACTTACATTTCCCCTGCGATTCTGACCTTTTAGTCCACCCTCCCCCCCTCACCAGCTAAACCAGATTCCTAACCACTTCAGAGACTAAGGGAGGAGGCTCATGAGCAGTGCCCCCCCCAAGCCTGCTTGAACAAGCACCCCTCCCCCTGCCTGGTCCATTCCCTGCTCCCTCCTTGCCTCTGCACTGCGCTGCACCCAGAGACCACGGAGGCTGGTGCTGTGCCCTGCCCACCCAGAGAATGCCAAGGCCTTGCGCTGCACCCACACCCTGCCCACCCAGAGACCACCCAGGCCACGCTGTACTCCACCCACCTGGACCACCGAGGCTGCACACTACACCCCACCCACCAGGAGTCCACCATGGCCATCTGAAGGGCCCCGCCCATCCAGAGACCACTGAAGCTGCGCCAGGCCCCCACCTGACCAGAATTGCCAGTGGAGTAGTGATCTTGCTGAAGTCACAGGGCAATAGATACTGTCAGAATCCATGCAGTGTACCCCGCCCTGCTCCCAGATCCATGTGCAGCACACACCTAGAAATGCTCCTATAGCCAGAATTCTCTGGCTTTGGCAGGGGTAGTGGAACTGTGCAGGGGCACTTCCCACAAAGATCCAGCATCAATAGAGAGACCCCGCCAGGGTCCAATTTTGGAGAAACACCCCAACTCTGTGCACTGCCAGAGGAAACTAGAAGTCACTCTGTAGGGATACTGGTGCTGCAGAGTGACAGGGACAAAGGTGCAGTAGCTGAGGGAAATAAGCATTTGCAGGCCTGGTACCCCCAAGATTAGACTGAGCCCAAGTGGAAACTCGCCAGTAGAAATTGAACACCTGAGGTAGACAGGCCTCACCTCCCACAGCTGGCTGGTAGCCGAGGGCAGTGGCCAGATCTTGGGGGCATTGACCTTCCTTTGACTCTGACAAGCACTAAGCCCTGGCACTTCTCATTATTGGAGGAAGCAGGACTGCAGCCATGCAGGGTCACCAGTGATTAGGCGTGAAAAAGGAACAAAGTGGAGAAAGAGACTCAGCCCCCTGGTCCTACTGTGCTACCAGGCGGGCCTTTCTGACTCTTTAGAGCACCAGAGGAAGCCAAATCTGAGCAGCCAGTAGACCTCTGCTAACTAGCTGCTGGAGACCTTACAAACTGTCCCACCTGAGAGTTTGTACTGACAGAGTCAATTGGTTCGAAACCCCTAACTTGGGACAATTACCCAAGGACCCTCTAGGGAGATACCCTGGCTGTGTAGTAACAGGAAGGGTTGATTTTTCCCATTCCAGTTGTTATCTGGGGAGGTGGGGTTTTTTAATTGCTTATATTTCTTCACAGCTAAAATGTCTCCAGAGTCACTGATCCACCAGGATAGGACAAGAACCAATTGAATACAAGACTGAGCCACCTAACCCCACCACACCAAGCAGGTTTCCCCAGCCTCAAACTGTAATACTGTGCAGGTCCTTTGCAAAGCTAAAGGGGAAAAAGCTGCAGTCATCAGTCTCAGATCCCTAACAAAGGTCTGGTTGACCACAACCCCATGAAACCCCAATCCAACCTCACCTTACCAGACCACCTAGCCAACAGTGAAAAACAATCATGAGGCAGAATCAGCAAAAATACTCTGGGAACATGAACAATCAGAATAGATCAACTTCCCCAAGAAACAATAAAGCAGATACAGTACAAGATCCTATTCCCAAACAAATGGCTGAGATGACAGAAATAGAGTTCAGAATTTGGATAGCAAATAGGATCAACAAAATGGAGGAAATGATGAAATTAGAATTTAAAGCAGAAATTCAAAAGATGTGTCAAGAATTTAACGAATTTAAAGACAAAATGACCAAAGATTTTGACACATTAAAGCAAGAATGTGCAGCCCTCAAAGATCTAAAAAATACAGTAGAATCCCTGAGTAACAGAATGGAGCAGGCAGAAAAAAGAATCTCCGATATTGAAGACAAAGCTTTTGAATGCTCCTAAACACTCAAAGAAGAAAAAAAGTGGAGAACAAA